>PVKU01004236.1:0-152751 GCA_004027475.1 Anoura caudifer
GCGTCACTAGAAGGTTCCCCTCTCCCATCCCCCCTTTTTTGTGTCCTTCCCCCACCGCAGGAAAAAGTCTCAGCATTGGGATGAAATGAATATCATGGCCACCTACCACCCAGCTGACAAGGACTATGGATCTATGAAGGTGGATGAGCACAGTACTCCCTACCACAGGTGCTGAGCCTTCAGGCTAGCCTCTAAACCCACGTTCTCTTCCCTATTCAAAGGCGGGGATGGACTGGCAGGGTTGGGGGAGGGTGCAGGGGAAGAGGCAGAGAGGCCTCAGGGACTGGATAGTGCCCAATGTTCCCCCTCTCTGCACTGCTTCCTCCCTCCTGTGCAGGCTGCAGGACAGTGATGAGAACCTGCTCAAAGGGCCTTTCCACACAGTGACTCCTGAGGCACTAGCAGAGAGGTGAGAGTCCTGCCAGAGATCAGTAGGAATGTGGAGCATCTTCCTCCCTCCACTCCTGAACTCTGAGATCTGAGCCATCTCTGCTTTTGGCCCCACCAAATGGGGAGATACTACATTTCCCATCAGACCAAGGCCAAGATGGGAGAGTCAGACAGCTTGGCCCTATCTATCACCTGCCCCCATTGTTTTCTCCCTTTGGGGTCCCCACGTAGACTCCCTCCCCGCTTCAGGTTTGCAACAACAGACAATTTCTGGCCCAAGGTCTTCCAAGGCAGTGATGACAGAAGCTCAGAGTCTTCAGACAATTTTCTCAAAACTCATGAGATGAGGGGTGGGAACTGAATGGATGGGGAAGTGGAGTGAACAATCAGCAAGAGCATGGCAGGAAAGCTGAGCTCTTAAACTGGCCCACAGACTCCAGTGATTTTGAGAAGCACCGCAAGGCACACTGCAGTGAAGGAAATGTCCTCAAGACTAAGAAAAACCTACCCTTGGGTAATAACAAGAACAGCAGTGAGGGTAGTGAAAGTTTGGGCAGTGGCAGTCAAGGCATGGTGCTGGACCCAGGGTCCAAGTCTGTGGAAAGAGGCTGCTGAGCAGGAGGACTGGCCAGAGGAGTCAAAGATGAGTTTATCCTGGTGACCAGGAACCACATCCTAGAAGCCAAGGGTTAGCTATGGTGGGATCCCAGGGACTCAAGGGAATTGTAGTCCAAAGCCTTCTCCACCATAGCCTGTCTTTCTCAATGGGCATTGATTGCCCAAGGGCCCTATGCCTGAGGGGGAGGTAATGCTGGGAGGTGACCCCACAGAAGACAGAGGGTCAGCTGGGGTGAGTTCCCCATCAGGATAGTCCCCAGGGAAGTCTGGCTGGTGAGGAGGAACAGAAAACCTAAGAGACCTGTGGGGGATAGAGAGATCACTAAAGGTTTTCTAAAATGGGAGGAGGTAATAGAAGTGAGACCAGAACCTGGGGCTTGAGCTTCTCCCCTGTGGTTGGGGGGTGATTCACAGTGGTCTCGACATCCTAGGTGGCCATAAGACTCAGATTAATTTGGGTGACTCCTCAGATTCCTCTACCTTCAGAAATCAGTCCCCAGCTTCTGCCATCATCATGTTGGACAAGGAGGTTGATCTGCAATGAAAGGAGTATTATAGCAAAGGTAGATACCTGAGGTGCTATCCTCACCCAGAGCTTGAGGAAGACGTGGAAGATGAGCAGCCGGACAGTGAGAGCTGGGCTGGATCAGCCTGGGTGCAGGAGGGCTGAGAACCAAGAGACTGATAGGTGCCCCAACCCTGATCCTGTGATGCTTCCAGGCTCTGCAAGCCTAAACTGGATGAGCGAGAATTCCATAAGAACTGAGGTCCCTCCCTTTGGTGGACCACACAGGAAGCCCACTTCAGGATCACAGGCCATCAAGAACTCCCTGACAGTGATGATGACATCACTGCAGCTCGTTATGAGCACCAGGACACTGTGTCACTGGGTCTGGATTTTGGCAAGCTCCCAATCCCCAACCCCCAATCCTCAGACCAGGGAATCAGCACCAGGTGCTAGGGCCCTAACCATCCTGGTGTGCAAGGCCCACATTTGTACAGAGAGAAACTAGGGAGGATCAGAAGTTGTTGGGACCCTCTCCAGCTTGATACCATCTGCTGGTCCCAAGCCTCCTTCCCAACTTCTCTCCTCCACCTCCCCCACTCCTGTCTTCCTAAAAAGTGGGTCCCAAGCAGTGTTTGGCTGGTGTCAATGTCTGGTATCCAAGGGGCTGAACTGCCAAAACCCAGAAAGCTCAGAGAGGGAACCTAGAAGCAACCCAAACTCCCCAAATCAAAATGAGTGCAGTTATGAGCCTGGGCAGGGGTAACAGGTTGCTGCGCTAGCCATAGAGGGAGAGGGGGCGAGGGTAGGTTCTAGGGAGGCTGGGGGTCTCGTGAGCCAGATCTCATGCTTGCTGTAAGAAAACCACTCACCCAACCCCTTCTCTGCAGATGAATCCCTGAAGCTTGATGGACTCAGGAGGAGGAAGCTGAACCACAGAAAATGTAGCCAGCTGGAGATGGGGTGGGGGCCAACCTTCCTCTGCCTTCAGCACTCTAGGGGTAGAAAATAAAGAGAAGAAGATCAAGAGTCTGGGTGCTGTGAATTGGGGGCCCAGGCGGGACCTGCTCAGTCACTGAAGAGAGGGGAGGGAGAAGAGAAGGGAAGTTCACACACAGGAAACCACGAGCAACCAGAGCAGAGAAGAAAGCTCAGAGTAGTCTGGGCGATTGGGGTCTGAAAAGGCCCACCTGCAGCGAGGTAACGACGATTAACATGATTCAGTCAACCATAAATTCACTAAAATTTTACTGTAACTCTTACAACCCTGGAGGCAGGACTTGTCATCCCCATGTGGAAGATGGGGAAGCCAAGGAATCAGAGAGCTTCCCCAGGGTCATCCAATCTCTAAGTGACAGAGCCAGGATTTGAATGCATATCTGCCAGTCTCCCAAAACTCTACCACTAAAGGAGAAAGAAGCAGAAAGAGATTGGCTGCTAGCGGGAAGGTGCCAGTGGAGAGTCTCTGAGGGCGTGGCTGCGGCTTCTCTGATCTCAGGCCCTTCTCCTTTGCCCAGGCCCCGCCTCTGCCCCTCCCAGCACTGCCTGGAAGTGTGGGGTGAGAGCTTCTCCTAGGACACCCCTTCCCTTTGGGGTAAAGAATTGTGACCACCTCAGGCTCTACCGAGGAGAGAACCTTTTCTCCTTCATCAACGCCCCTCTGGGGGCAGAGAGTGCCTCCACCTGCATCCCCACCTGCCTGGCCCCAGGGACCACTGGCTGAAGTGATCAAGCTGAGATGACAGTCAAGCTGGATTTTGAAGAGTGTCTTAAGGACTCACCCCGCTTCCGGTAAGTGTGTGCAGGTCTAGGGGGCAGAGGAGAGGTGGTCTGACACCCCCCCAACACACACACACACACACACACACACACACACACACACACATACACACACACACAACACAGTCCCTTCCCCAGGCCAGATGTCCTAGGAGGGAATAGGTCTCAAATGAACAAGATCAACTTGTGGGCCAAAGCTGTACCTCTGCCATCAAATCCAGAGTGGGCTTCCAATCTCTCACCCCCAGAGCTGGCATTCCATCTTTCCTCTCATTGAGACCCATGCCCTTCCCCCAGCACCTGCTCTGGGCGGTTAGCAACTTCCTGCCCTCACCACATCCACCCTTCTTCTACCCTTCCTGCTCTGGTCTGGCCTGGGCCATAGTAGCTCCCACACTGGAGTGAGCAAGCAGAAGAGGACTGGTGGGTGGGCCTTTTTAACCCACCAGCTCTTTCTGTCTATGCCTTCCACCCGCTAACCCCAGCCCCTGACCTAACCCTGCCAAGGTGAACAGACCAGATGGATCCAAACTCTGTTGCCTTGACACCATCCTTCCTTTCCCAGAGCCTCTATTGAGCTGGTGGAAGCCGAAGTGTCAGAATTGGAGACCCGTCTGGAAAAGGTGACTCAGAATTGAATTAAAATGAGAAGGGCAGAGCCAGGAAGAAAGTTGGAGACAGAGAATGAGTCCCAGGGATTAATGAATGCTAATCATGTAGGGTAGATATTTAGGGGCTACAAAGAAGCAAAAAGTGGTTCTGTACCCTCAAGGAGCTCGGGATCTTGGAAAACAAGTCTCATTTGTGGACTTACCCTGTCAGCACTTGAGCCCTGCATTATGCCAACCCTGGGCTATTGGGTAGAGCAAGATTATTTCTGACCAGGGAGCCCACAGACTGACTGTGGAGGAGGACAGGCCAGTAAGACACCTAAACACAAGGCAGTGAGTTCTTCCCCAGCCATTCTGTGTGAAACAGCACATGCCTGTGCACGTACACACACTCCCACCCTCTCACTGGCTCTATTTTTCTCTATGCGTTCATCTCAATCTGATGTTACATATTTACTTGCTGTATTAGTTTTCTGTTGCTCCATAATAATTAGTACAAATGTTATAACTTCACACACATTCTCTATCACAGTTTCAGTGGGGCAGGAGTTGGAGACAGCTTAGCTGGTCCTCTGCTCAGGGTCTCACAGGCAGCAATCAAGATGTTAGTTGAGGCTGCAGTCTCATCTGAAGCTCAGGGTTTTCTTCCAAGCTCACAGGTTTTGGGACTGAGGCCGTCAACTCCTAGAGGCCACCAAGTCCCCTGCCATGTGGCTCTGTCTATGGGCAGTTTACTTCATAGCACCTTGCTTCTTCAAGGCCAACAGAAGAGTCTCCCTCATGTGTGCTGGCAAGATGGTGTTGATACATTGGAGCGTGATTGCAGGAGGGAATCATCATCTTTGCCATGTGTTGTGACCTTATCATGGGAGCACCATCCAGTCGCCTTGGCCATGTTCTCCTGCTTAGAAGCAGGTCACAGGTCTCACTCACACGCAAGGGCAGGAATCATCAGGAGTCACCTAAGCATGTGTTTGTCATGCTGTTTTTGCTAATTTTTTGCTCATGTACTTTTCCTCACTACAGTATAATTGTCATGAGGGACTTTTATGTTTTGTTTTTGCTCTCCCATGGCCTGAAAGTTAGAGGGTGACCAACTAATATACACATACATTTAAAAAATTTTGTTATTTATTGATTTTTAGAAAGAGGAAAGGGGAGAGACAGAGAAACATCGATTTGTTGTTCCACGTATTTATGCATTAATTGCTTGATTCCTGCTTGTGCCCTGACTGGAGATCGAACCCATAACCTTGGTGTCATGGGATGACACTCTGACCAACTGAGCCATCCAGCCAGGGTCCGCATTTATTTTTTAAATTAAACTTTTTTACTTGGGGTTAATTATAGATTCACAGGAAGTTGCAAACATAGTATAGGGCGGTCCCACATGCCCATCACCCAGCTGCCCCCAGTGGCAGCATAGTACATAACTATGGTATACTACCAAGACCAAAAAATTGGTATGGGCACGATGCAATGGACTGCTTATAGATTTTTACATGGATTTTACCTGTTTTGCATATACTCTTTAAAAATTTTTTTGTGTATAATTCAATGACACTTTGTCATCTGTATAGATTCTTATACACTCAGAACACAAAACTCCTATCACCACAAAGAACTCTTCTGTACTACCTGTTTTAATGACACCCTCCCTGCCCCTTCTAACCTGTGATGACCACTCATCTGTTCTCCAACTCTCGACTTCTGTCAGTTCTAGAGTGTTATATAAGTGGAATTACACAGTATGTGACCTTTCAAGATTGACTTTTTCCTCCCACTCAGAATAACGTCCTTGAAGTTATTCAAATTGTGTGTGTTAATAGTATCAGCAGCTCATTATTAATAGTTCATATATCAGTAGTTCATTCCTTTACACTGCCGTGAACTGTCCTGTTGTGTGGATATACCGTTTGTCACTAGTTCAGTCCTATGAAAGTTCCTTACTCAGATAAAAGGGGCAGAGGGGAGTGGATAAGGAAAAACTGGACACTCAGTCCCCCAATGCCATACAATGGAGTTGTGAGCATCTGGGTCCTTGTACCTGGTCACAGACACCCCATTGGGACATCTGATAAGGTTTGATTGTGACCTGTTTTCTCACCATTACTGACCCTGCTAGCCACCTCCAACTCCATTTCCCTGAAGCCTTCACTAGCTCTGAAGAGTGGTTTTCCGTTCAATAAAAGTTCATGGGGCCGAGCTATCAGGCTCCACAGTCACTTGCTCCATTCTAGGTACACTGATGCAGGCCAGAGCCACATGGTGTCACCTCAGGGGCAATGCAGTACCTGCAGGTAACAAGGACTGGGGGTCAGGAGACTTCACTTTGGCTTCTGGCTCAGCCACCTGGCTCTCGAAGAGAGATCTTCCTTGGGCTTGCCCCTTGTTTATCAAGCCTCCTTGTTTGTCCATTGGGACCAGACAGAATGGGCCTTAGGAGCCCCCTAGCATGCAATTGCTACCCTGAGCCTGTGGCCTACTGATCAAGTTTATGAGAGAATGTTCAACAAGTGCAGAGTGCTACAAGTCCAGATGGCAAATAGTGTAGGGTTTACACCACCTAAGAGGGGATAGCCCAAAGGAAGGGGACAGGAGTGGGGGTTGCCACCAACTATGTTGGCACATGGCATGACTCCCTATTGCCCTGTTGCTTCCTAGCTCCTCAAGCTGGGTAATGGCCTCCTGGAAAGTGGGCGTCATTACCTTGCTGCTGGCCGCGCCTTCATTGTTGGCATTTGTGATCTGGCCCACCTGGGTCCACCAGAGCCCATGATGGCGGTATGTGTAGGGCCCGGGACCAATTCATGGTAGGATGGGATCTGAAGTGAGGAGAGATCCTGTGAAAGCCAGGGGAGGGTTGATCTGGGGTCTGCAGGTCCCAGGCCAGAGCAGGGCTGGTGCTACCATCCAAGACAGCCATAGCAGGCTGGGTCTAAAGATGGGAGGGTCCCACCTGCCCCCACACCTGGTACTCTCTCTCTCTTTGCCTCTTCTTGCCTAGGAATGTCTGGACAAATTCACTCAGAGCCTGAGCCACAAGCTGGACAGCCACTCGGTGAGAGGGGCTAGATAGGACAGGTTGGGGGAGCGAGGTTGGCTATGGTCCTGACTCCCACCTTCCAATTTGCTTCTCCTCAGGAGCTTCTAGATGCCACCCAGCATATGCTGCAGCAGCAAATCCAAACCCTGGTCAAGGAGTGAGTATTGGGAGGGAAACCAGTCCTCCAGCCCTTCCTATTACCACAGGGGCCTTCTTGAATGAAGCTGTGAGACTAGAGGTTTCTGGTGGCCTGAATGCTATCCCCCATCCCAAGAACCCCCTTGGAGTTCTGACTGTGTGGGAACTAACTCAAAGGCTGTGAGCGGGCCAGCTCCCAGGACTTCTCTGCCAGGGGCAGGTGGTTGTATCTATGATTCTGCATATCCTCCCACCCCCAGAGGTCTCCGGGGTTTCCGAGAGGCTCGTCGGGATTTCTGGCGAGGCGCTGAGAGCCTGGAGACTGCTCTTACCCATAATGCAGAGGTCCCCCGGCGCCGGGTCCAGGAAGCAGAAGAGGCAGTAGCTGCTCTGAAGACAGCTCGAGCTGGGTACCGGGGACGGGCACTGGATTATGCCCTGCAGGTACCTGCCCTCACCAGTCCTCTTGGGAGTACCAGGGTCTCAGTCACCTCAAGGCTAAAGAGTCCCTGGTGTGCCTTGGGAGGGAGCACTGTGTTTTCAAGACTGACCAGAGGTATTTTGGGGCCCTCAGATCAACGTGATTGAGGACAAGAGGAAGTTTGATATCATGGAATTTGTGAGTCGCAGTGGTGGTATAGGCAGGGTGGGGAGAGCCTACTGATGGAGAACGGAAGAGAAAAGGGAAATATTGAGGGCCCTCCCCAACTTTGCTCTCTGCCTACCTTGACCCCAGGTGCTACGTTTGGTGGAGGCCCAGGCTACACATTTTCAGCAGGGCCATGAGGAGCTGAGCCAGTTGGCCCAGTATCGTAAGGAGCTGGGCGCCCAGGTAGGGCCCCATCAAACAGGCAAGTGGTAGAGGGTAGTGGGCTCTGAAGTGACTGTCCTGGCCTAGTTCAGGGAGACTTGGGCCATCTGAGATGCCCTTCCTATGCCCAGTTGCACCAGCTGGTCTTGAATTCAGCCAGAGAGAAGAGGGACATGGAACAAAGACACGTACTGCTGAAACAGAAGGTGAGGGCAGGGGTTGCTGGAGGTAGACAGCAGGGTGGAGGGGCATGCTTTCTGCTCACAAAGTTGCCCTTTGACCCTTCTGTGCCCTCAGGAACTGGGTGGAGAGGAGCCAGAGCCAAGCCTAAAGGAGGGGCCTGGTGGCCTGGTCATGGAGGGCCATCTCTTTAAACGGGCCAGCAATGCATTTAAAACCTGGAGCAGGTGAGGAGAGTATACCCCAATCAGCCAAACCCATCCAACTAACTGGTTTTTTTTAGTGGTTATGGTATGCTAAGCACAATAAGGAAAAAGACAAAACCTCTGCCTTCAGAAAGCTTACATTCCATCAGCAAAGAGAGATAATAGTATAATAATTAAATAAATGTGCTAGTATATATTATGTTGGAAGGTATGGGTGCCAGAGGAGTAAAATAATAAAGTGAGGGATGAGGATTGCTGAGGAGGGGTTACAGTTTTAAATAGAGTGGTCAGGGTAGGCCTCATGAAAAGATGACTTCTGCATGAATACTTAGAGGACTTCTAGGGGAAGAATGTTGTAGGCAAAAAGAGGAGGCAGCTTGGCCAAGGCCCTGAGCAACCTGGACTGTTAGGAGGAATGGAGAGGAAAGTATGAGTGTGGACAGAGGAAGGGAGGAGAAAGTGGTAGATGAAGTTGGAACCAATAAGGGTGTGAATTATCATAGGGCCTTGTCAGCTTCTGGAGGGACTTGGTCTCCACTCCAAGGGAAATGGGGAGCCATTGCGGGGGCGGAATAGGATGGCAATCTGCTCAGACTCGACTGCTTCCCCTTCTGGGGCCGCTGCGAGCCCATGTGGGATCTTTGTGCATCTTAGATCACATATGGGCTCCTTCCCTAAGACACTGAGCCCCTTCCCCAAGATACTGCCATTTGCCAAAAAGAAATTATAGCACTGGATTTATTTCATTAGGAAAGCATTTTACTGTCATCTGCTAGAAAGTTGTCTTCATAAGTATATCAAATCTGGGTTGTCCAAGATGTGAACAGTAGTACCTTTTAGACAGCCTGCACAACTACCCACCCTCCTCTGGAACATCTCATAGGACATCAGTCCAGGTCTCTCTCCTCTCCACAAGATCCTTATGGGGCAAATGACACAGACCCTCTGCTGTCCCTGTCCCAGCCCTATTCTGACACTGCCCATGTCCCAACTCTACTTCCACCCCCTCCAGACGCTGGTTTACTATTCAGAGCAACCAACTGGTTTATCAGAAGAAGTACAAGGTGGGTAGCTGGGTGCTGGAGGTCCGGGCCCAGGGACACTCAGCTCTTGCTGCTCCTGGTTGGACATCTGCCTCCACGTCACCTCCCCCTGTCAGGACCCTGTGACCGTGGTGGTAGATGACCTGCGTCTCTGCACAGTGAAGCTCTGCCCTGACTCAGAAAGGCGGTTCTGCTTTGAGGTGGTATCCCCCAGCAAGTGAGTGCAGTCCCCCGGGGTGATGCTCTAATGTCTCTAAATCTTTACCAACTGGGAAGGTAGAGCCGGTCACAAACACATCCCTGGAGCAGGGGTCTGGAGGCCCCACATGCAGCCCCAGGCATTAACCCTTTGGTGGCTGGATCCTGCGACAATGGGAGCAGGGGGAACCCCATCATAGGGTGATGGGGGTATTTAGAAGGATATTACCTATTGGTGCAGAAATATTTCAGTATTACTGGTACCAGTTGAATACTAGCTGAATGTCAGCCTGCCCATCCCACTGCAGGCTCCCCAGGCCTCAGACCCCTCCCTGCTCTCCGTCCCCTTTCCTGCCCAGGTCCTGCCTCCTGCAGGCTGACTCGGAGCGCCTCCTACAGCTGTGGATCAGTGCTGTGCAGAGCAGCATTGCCACGGCCTTCAGCCAGGCTCACCTTGATGATAGCCCCCGGGGTCCAGGCCAGGTACCTTAACATGGTGGTTCAGGGCCAGGCTTCCCAGGGGATAGGATAGCCCTTCTCCTAGGCCCCATAGCCACTCTTTCTTCTCCTGTCTGCCCCAGGGCTCAGGACACCTGGTCATTGGTTCTGCTGCCACCCTGGGCTCTAGTGGGATGACCAGGGGAAGGGAGCCTGGCGGAGTTGGGCACGTGGCAGCCCAGGTGCAGAGTGTGGATGGCAATGCCCAGTGTTGCGACTGCCGGGAACCAGCCCCTGAGTGGGCCAGCATCAACCTTGGTGTCACCCTCTGCATTCAGTGCTCCGGCATCCACAGGTCACTCCCCAAGGCCCCAAGCATGGGCCCCATTCCTTCTGGCTGCAGTGGTGGGAGGAACCAAGATAGAGCCCATCACCCAGGCTCTTCCTTTCTCGCTTTGCCCTGGTTTCCTCCCTTAGATTCTGGCTGTCACTGGGCACAGGCCTAGCCCGAGCCTGTGGGGCACAGGTGGAGGTGGGTGAAGCCTCTCAGTGTCCTGGTCTAGATAGGGTTGGGGGATACCCAGAGTAATTTATCAGCTTGACTGGAGGAGGTGTGGGGTCAAGGCTGTGGAGGATGGGTGAGCCAATGAAGAGCAGAGAGGAGAGATTGTAAGGCAAATCTGTACGGCCCTCACCCTGAGTCAGTCTGGTAGAAGGAGGGAAGGGGAATGGAGGGAAAGAGTTGTCTAGGTCAAAGTGCCAAGAAAGAAGGGAGGTGAGTGGAGTGAATGAGGCCCTTAAAATGATATGTAGAAGAAGGGAGAGGGGATAGTGAATAGACAGGGTCCTGCCAGATGCAGGTCAAGGCTATATGGCCCCAGCTGCCTCGCTGCCTCTTGGCCCAGCACCTCTGCATGGTCCCCATGCAGGATGTTGTCTCCAAGTCTTTTCAGGTGCAGCGGCAGCTCCTCCAGCTGCTGCCTCACACAGGGCCTGACTTCCACTCTGGTCCTCCCAGGAGCCTTGGAGTTCATTTCTCCAAAGTCCGGTCTCTGACACTTGACTCGTGGGAGCCGGAACTAGTGAAGGTGACTTGGGATGTTATGAAAATTGGGGGATAGGGTGGGGTGAGGATAGGGCTGCAGAGCCCTAAGGGCTCAGGTGCCACCCCCACCCTACCTTTCTGCCTCTGCCTTGGTGCCTGAAGCTTATGTGTGAGCTGGGAAATGTAGTCATCAACCAGATCTATGAGGCCCGTGTGGAGGCCATGGCTGTGAAGAAGCCAGGGCCCAGCTGCTCCCGGTGAGGCTGTGGGGAGGGGCTGGGGCTGCCCCCTTTGCGAGGAGGGAAGGGGGCCTGGAATGGGAGGAGGGAAGACTGTCCCCTTCTTCTCCCTTCCAGGCAGGAGAAGGAGGCCTGGATTCATGCCAAATATGTGGAGAAGAAGTTCCTGACCAAGCTTCCTGAGATTCGAGGGCGAAGAGGTGGTCGAGGGCCCCCAAGGGGACAGCCTCCTGTGCCCCCAAAGCCTTCCATTAAGCCCCGGCCAGGAAGCTTCAGATCCAAGCAAGGTATAGGGTTGGCTGGGCATTCATTGTGCACCTGCTGTGTGCTCAGCACATCCCAAACCTGGTGGGGTGGTTCAGAGCATAAGGCCTAAGCCTTCCCTTTGAAAATGTTGGAGGAGCCAGGCCACCAGCACTGGTTTTAGAAGGTGAGAGTTCTGGGGGTTACAGTGAAGAATGGGAAGGATCATGGAGCTGGGAGTAGGCAAGGAGGCTGTGTAAGGGTGTCATCCGCATGAGAAAAGTCAGAAGTGAGAATGGGCTAGGGTCTCCAAAGGCCTGTGAAGGTGGTGTGCTTGGTTAGAGCAGAGGGAGCTGAGAGATCTTAGGTGAACCTTCAGTGAGTCAAGCCACCCACAACATCCCAGTCAGTCAGGGTGGTTGAACAAGCAGAGGTGAACTGACACTCTCTAGACCTAGGGGCCCCACACCACTCACACAACACACCTCCACTTCCCACAACAGTCCCCATAATCTTGAAGGCCTCCCTACAATTGAGAAGGGACCTACCCCATTACTGCATCAGGGGCTTTTACTGAAGGTTTTCTTCCCAGACTCAAAGCTGATTCCCCCTAACAGACCCACCCTCTGATGACCTGGTTAGCCTACACCCTGGGGCCCTGCTGTTTCGAGCTGCTGGGCATCCTCCATCCCTTCCCACCATGGCTGACGCCCTCGCCCACGGAGCTGATGTCAACTGGGTCAACATGGGTCGGGAGAATGCCACGCCACTGATCCAGGCCACAGCTGCTGTGAGGGTCTTGCCAACCTCCCCACCCCACCCTAAGGCTCCTCTTCTTCCCTACTCTGACTTTCTTACCCCTCCCCCCACCCCATAGGGAGTGATAACCAAAGAGACTGCTAAGAGTGTGTGATTTGGAGGCAGACAACCTGGATTTGAATCCAGGCTCTCACCACTTATAATTATGAACCTCTCTCTGCCGCAGTTTCCTCATCTGTAAAATAGGGATCCCATACCTCATTAGGTTGTACTTTGGATGTAATGTATGGATACATGTAAAGAGCTAGAGCAGAGCCTGACACCTAGCTGTGTCCCTAAACTCCTAATCCCACACCCCACCCTCTGAACTGACCCCATTCTAAAAATCTGTAAATCTGTCTCTAAAGATGCCACTCTCTCTCCCCATTCTCCACTTCTCTATGCAGAATTCTCTTCTGGCCTGTGAGTTTCTCCTCCAGAATGGGGCGAATGTGAACCAAGCAGACAGCCATGGCCGGGGCCCACTCCACCACGCAACCATCCTTGGCCACACTGGGTAGCTCCCATCTCTGGGTGGCAGTGATGATGGCCTTGAGGAGGGAGGTTCCAGATGGGGTGAGCTGCTGACTGAATCTGGCTATCCTCTCTAGACTGGCCTGCCTGTTCTTGAAACGGGGAGCTGACCTGGGAGCACAGGACTCTGAAGGCAGAGACCCTCTGACTATTGCCATGGAAACAGCCAATGCTGACATCGTTACCCTGTAAGGATGCTGAAGGGCAGGGCTAGTGTTTGCATTTTTCAAATGGGTGTGGCTAATGCCAAGAACCCAATTTGCCAAGGAAAGCCTGGGGAAGGGAGGGGTCAGCTCTTGGACCAAGCAATTAACAGGATGCTCCAAGTGCTGATTGGGGTGTGGAGTAGGGATGGGGTGGGCAGGGTACAAGGATGGTGAGCTCATTCTGAGAGTCACCATTCATCAACTTTGTTAGGTGAACAGATGAATAAACAACCCAGCTCAAGGGATGGGAAGTTGGGGTGGGGGGTTGGTGTGCTTTAGATTGTCATTCATTCCTTAACTCCCTCTCCTTTAGTCTTCGATTGGCAAAGATGAGAGAGGTCGAAGCTGCCCAGGGCCAGGCAGGTAAAGTACCTCTCTACCCCACCCTCACCAGGCTCATCATTATAACTCTGGGCTTCTGGCCCCTGGTGACCTGTACCCCTCGTGTCCAGCTTCACTGATTAAGTCTAGTATTTACTCAGTAAATACATATGTATTGTGCATATTCCACACACCAGAGCCTCAAAACAGAAAAGGCAAAGGCTGTGCCCTGAGAGCTCAGGTGTCTCCTTCACCCACTGTTCCCAGCATACTCCCCTGAGCTAGGGGCCCAACTGTCCCCCCTCCCAGCCCTTCCTCCCTCCTCTCAGGAGATGAGACATATCTCGACATCTTCCGTGACTTCTCCCTCATGGCATCCGACGACCCAGAGAAGCTGAGCCGGCGTAGTTACGACCTCCACACGCTTTGATTCCAGGCCTTTGAGGCCCCCCGCCCCCCATCCTTCCTAACCCACCACCAGCCTGTGGTCATTAAAGGCTTTGTGCTTTGCCCTTCCTTTTGTAGTGCATTTATTGGGTGCCACCTCCGGGCTCGCAGGGGGTTGGGCGCTGTGGCTCCTGGGATACAGAATGGAAGCGAGTTTTCCAGCTGGAGTCACACTATGGGCGACTCCCAGGGAGTGGAGTGGAAGCTGCGGCCTCAGCCCAAGCACAGGGCGGCCCTGGGGCGGGGTTCTCAGGAGACTGAGGAGAGGCTGCTCGGGTGGGTCGGGATCCGCCTCCCCTTATGGGGAGCTGGCGTCGGGTCGGGCTGGAGAGGCTGGCTCGGCCACCCGGACCCAGAAACCTCCCCGGAATTCGGTGGTTCAGCACCCACCCCCTCAGAAATTCCCCACGGGAAAGAGGAGAAAGAAACTGCTGGTCCCCAAGCCCTGGAAGGCTGCACCTCTGTTTCCTAAGAGTGATGAGATTGGGGACTCCTGCCCCCAGGGAGCTGCAGACGTGAGGTCAGGCACACCTGAGACCGGTGAAGCCGTCGCAGCCACATCCGGAGTGACGTGACGCACCGCTGCCGCCTCGCAGGAGTCACCCTCCGGACCCCACCCCCGCTTGCGTCCCTAGCCCAGCCCGTCCTCCCAGTGTCTCCAGTTCTCTGCTCTCAGCTCCCACCTCTACCCGAGCCCTGCGTGCCCCATGGGGGCGGTGGGCGGAGCTGTCTCTTAAAGGACCAGGGGCGGCAGCCCTTCGGCCACTTCCTGGGGGCGGAGAGGACTTCAGCAGCTGCAGAGGCACCCCGGTAAGGCGATAAGGCGGCGGGGCCCGGGTCCTAGACTCCCGCCGCTTCTATCAGAGTCCCTGGACAATCGCAGCTACGACTTAGGGTGCATCCTCGCTCCCCAGCGGGTTCAGAGGCACCTCCACTGTCAGCTCCAAGGAGCCCCGCCTCCATCTCCTGGAACCCGCGCCAGAGCTAGGCCAAGGCCAGGCCAGTGACTGGCCCCCCGGAACCCTGCGTGGGCTCGCTCACAGAGACAGCGATTTGCCTGAGTACTCGGAAGCTAGACCCTTTAAAGAGTCAGCCTTGTGCTCGACCGTCACCTGCTGGTTGGATTCCGGAGGGCCACTATCTAAAGACCACAGAAAGGAATCGCAGACCACCCAGAACTGGATGCGTCTGGACCTAAACCTCTCTTCTTCGTGGTCTTTCCTGTGCTCTTTTCATCCGTTCTCTAAACCTTTTGGGCGTTTCTGTGCCCGGAAGACATCCCGCACACCAAGGTAGCTGGGGTGCGCCCCAAATCTTGCTACCTTGTACTCCGGACAGTGCCTCCAGCTTAGAGTCTGAAATTTATGACCCAATTCTGACCCAAAAGGCAGGAACTTCTGCCTTTTCTTCTCTTTCGGTGTCTCCAGTACTCCCCAAAATTCCCCCCCCTCCTGTGCCCTCTTCACCCCCCTCCTTTGGGGGCCCCGTGACCCTGAATGTGGGGGGCACGTTATATTCCACTACTTTGGAGACTCTGACTCGCTTCCCAGACTCCATGCTGGGGGCCATGTTTAGGGCTGGCACTTCCATTCCCCCCAGCCTCAACCCCCAGGGAGACGGCTACTACTTCATAGACAGAGATGGCAAGGCCTTCCGGCACATTCTCAATTTCCTGCGGCTGGGCCGCCTAGACCTGCCCCTAGGATATGGGGAGACAGCCCTTCTCAGAGCGGAGGCTGACTTCTACCAAATCCGGCCCCTCCTAGATGCCCTGCGGGAACTGGAAGCTTCTCAGGGTGCCCCTGCACCCACAGCTGCCCTGCTCCACGCAGATGTAGATGCTAGCCCCCGCCTGGTGCACTTCTCTGCTCGCCAGGGTCCACATCACTATGAGCTGAGCTCTGCCCAGGTGGATGTCTTCCAGGCCAACCTCTTCTGCACCGACCCAGAGTGTCTGGGTGCCATGAGGGCCCGATTTGGTGTGGCCAGTGAGGAGAGGGCAGAGGCAGGACCACACTTTCGTCTGGAGTGGGCCCCCCGCCCCATGGATCTGCCGGAAGTGGAGTACAGGAGACTGGGGCTGCAGCCACTGTGGACTGGGGGGCCAGGAGAGCCGCGGGAAGTGGTGGGCACTCCGGGCTTCCTGGAGGAGGTGCTTCGGGTGGCTCTGGAGCATGGCTTCCGGCTAGACTCTGTTTTCCCTGACCCTGAAGACCTGCTCAACTCCAGATCTCTGCGCTTTGTCCGGCACTGAGCTGAGAACTGCGAATACTGCCCTCAGTTTGACACTAGGGGAATGGAGGGGGAAAGAAGGGAGCAGCAAAGGGGACAAATATTCCTCGAAGCCTCTCCCTAGCTCTGCTTTAGGGGCTGTGAGAGCCAGAAGTCCCACTACACCTGACTGGAGCCCAGATGTGGACAGGACTCCCCACGCCCAAGCCCACTGAGGGCTCACAAGTGCTACTGAGGGTATGGACTGGTGCCAATGCTGGGAGGGATGGGGAAGTTTCCCCTGGCTTGTTCTTACCTGAGGCTGGACACCTTGGTTGCAGCTCAGTATTCAGGGGTCTGGAAAAGTGGGGACACTTTTCTGCCTATGCTAGGCCTAGCAGAACCCTGCAGGGACACTCAGATCTGGGAGGAAGAGGAACTTTGCATTGCTCTAATATGGTCTCCTGGACTGTGACTTCTCTTTCTCGAGCTGAGTGGCCTGGCTTGACCAATGACAGGCCAGAACACTCTGGAACATGGGAAGGGAGATTCTTCGCTGTATCCCAAGCCACTTGCTGAGGGAGACAGAAAGGCTACACCCCACTCTAGGCTGGCATAAGGGATGTAGGAGAATCCTCACTAAATATGGGGTAGAGCATTCCTCTGGAGATCCAAGTGTTTTAAAGGATCTGTTACTGATGGTGGAGCTGGCCATGGGGAGGAGGGTGGCATCTTCTTGGACCTTGGCCTTACTTCCTTCATGTGTGGGTGTGTGTGTCAGCATGCATCTGACTGACGTGTGAGCTTCTGACGTCCTGGCTCCCATTTGTGTTGCTGGTGATGGTGTGTGTGCTGGCCTTTCTGTGGACTCTACATGTCTAGGCCTGTGTGGGGTTGAGAAATGTTTGGGTACCAGGTGTGTCTATGGTTGTGGGTAGACTGAGAATTAATAGCTTAACCACAAGTGGTGTGTTTGTTTACACACACGTGTGCATTTATATTACCACATACACAGGCGGGGCCTGTTGGGATTTGAGTCACTAGGATCTTCCTGGTGAGAGAAGTAAGAGAAGTCACTGGGCTGAGCAGGGCCTTGGAGGCCTTTATAGCATTCTTGGTTGCTAAGGCAACCATAGGCCTGTTGCTAGGAAATTGCTGAGGAAAGACCCAAGGCTGCCCAAGGCAGAGAGGAGCTGAACAGAAGAGTTTGGGAGAGTTGGGAGGATATGGGAAGGGATGGGATTTCTGCATTGCTGAAGAGATGGAATAATCATGAACAACTTCTCTGGGAGTCACTTATTTATCACTTACAAGAAGAAAAATAAAGTTGCTTTTGGAACCACAAACTCGTAAAGGCTGCTGAGGGCCATGTTGGGGGTGCTGTCCTACTTGCAGCAGAAGTCCTGCTTTCTCTGCCCCTCTCCTATTAGAGATGTCTTCTTCTGGTCCTCAATTCCTTGGGCCCAGGTTTACCCCAGCCAGCAATGGAGCAGGGGCACTATTTTGGAATGCTCTAGAACCTCCAGCTATTCTGGAACACTCTACAACTTCCAGGCAAAGGGCTAGAACCAGGATCATAGAGCCTTCATAGCCCAGGTGGGGCCAGTTCCCTTCCAGCACCCCCCATTGGGCTTCATGTTGATGCTGGTACTGGGTGGGGCTTTCCTGGCAGCTGCCCAGGCCTGTGTCTTCTGCCGCCTCCCAGCCCGTGATTTGTCAAGCCGCCTGGCATGGCTCTGTAGCCAGATGGAGTCCCAGTGGAAGGACTGTGAGACCTCCTGGAACTTCTCGGCCTTTGCCTTAGGTAAGTCCAGGCATCCAGGGATGAGCCCATCAACAGTCAGCCCCATATCCCAAGCAAAGTAACATGTGCCCCTCAGCTGTCACCTCAGTCCACAGCCCTCCCTGGACTCACTGACCTCTCTCTCTGGGAGAGCTGCTTTGGACCTTGGGAAAGTCAAGAATCTTCTGGGCTGGTGAGGAACTCCCTGGTCCTTGCCTGTCTCCACAGATGAGGTGTCCATGATCAAAGTCACAGAGAAGACTCACAGAGTCCTGAGGGTCATGGGTGAGGTCATTGGGGAACCTCAATCAAAGGGCTTGGATGGGCACCAAGGTGGGGCATGGGAGGGAGGAGCTGGGCTGGCAGGGAAGGAGGGCCGGTGGAGACAGGAAGGCGTGACTAGGGAGATGGTGGGTGAAAGGGTGGCCATCAACTGGTGCTGTTGGGGCCCTGGGCAAAATGGCTGCTCTCTGCATCCCCAGAGATCAAAAGGTCTTTCTCCTCACTCCCTTTATATTGGCAATGGCTTCAAAAGACCAAGCTCCCTGAATACACCAGAGAAGGTACTGATGCGGGGAGGGATCAAGGGGTGCCTAGGATCTTGGGCAAAGGGCTTTGTGGCTGAACTGTTCATTTATGTCCACCCCTCCTTGTCTTTCATTTCAGCTCTCTGCACTCCTGCCTGTTGTGAGTAGAAAAGGAAAGGGTAGCGATTACAAGGGGATTCAGGGTACCTGAGGAGCAAGTGGGATCCCCTGGAAGGGTGGAGTCTGGGCTTCCCCTCCCCAGCTCTGGTCCTGCTGTCTCCTGCAGGGGGCAGCACCATCCTGTACAACTGTTCCACCTGCCAGGGCTTTGAAGTGCACTGCTGGCCCCAAAAACGCTGCTTTCCAGGTCCTTCCTTACTCCCCACCCAGCCTCACCTCACCCAGATCTCTGAGCTCCTAAGCTCCCCCAGTGTCAAGGGTGGGGTCCTCTTTCATTGTTTCCTGGGTTCCCTGCAGGAAGTCATGATCTTTGGGAAGCCAGGATTCTGCTCCTCTCTGTGTTTGGAACTGTCCTGTTCCTGGGTGTCCTGAGCCTTGTGGTGGAGTGAGTTGGGGAACAAGGGCAGTAAACAGTCTCACCACCTCTGACCCACCCAGTACCTTCCACCACCCATCCTTCCTCTTTCCCCGTCAGTTCTCTTCCTTTCCCTTCCCAGACCTTCCACTTCCATCTTCCCTCAGGTTCCACCTCCTTGAAGCAAAAAGGAGCTTATGAAGATGCTGACAGATCCCAGCCTCCAGCTGTAAGGAGGGTGTACCCACAACTCCCACTTCCCTTGAGCGGGGCAGCCAGCCCCTTAGTTCCAGCCGCAGAGGTTCAGTCTTCCAGACTCGGAAACTCAGATGTCCCTAAGATCCCATTGTCAAAGGGCCTCCAGGAACCCGGGCAGCCACAATTGGAAAGTTTCTCCCTGCCTGCCCTCACCCAATCAGATAGGGCAGTCACCAATGCCAGGAAAATATCTACAGAAGGAAAGAATCCCCTCCACACACACTGCCACTCCCACATCCCTTTCTGCCTGTTCCTGTAAAGCGGGGGCTGTTTGCCCCAGAAGCTACTCCGCTCTCCTATGACTGATTGGGAATCCGGGAATGAGTGTTCTGGAGAATTCCCTCCCTCTCTGAGTGAGACCACATCAGTCAGTCTGCTGGCATGCTCTCCCTCCATTTAACATTGTGAAGCCCTGGCCTCCCACAAAGGCTTCCCTCCTGCCAGGCCCAACTAAACTTCTTGTGAAATGGCCTCCACCCCTGCCTGGGCTCTGCCTGGGCTCTGCCTGGGCTCTGCCTGGGCTCTGTCTGCGACTGGGGCGGGAGGACAGAAAACTCAATGAGTACAGTGGTTCTCCACTGGGGGGATTTTGCACCCCATGAGACATTTGGTGATATCTGGAGACGTTGATTGCTTTGATTGGGGCGGGGGGATATGCTACTGGCATCTAGTGTGTAGAGAGACCAGGGATGCCGCTCAATATCCTGAAATGCACAGGAGAGTCCTCCCCAACAAGGAATTATCCATTCCAAAACATCGATAGTACATGATTGAGAAAGCCTGGTGTTTCTTCCCCTGTCAGTCTTCCAGAGTTTGGGTTTGGGAAATGAGAGATGCGACAAGAAAAGAGACGCTTGTCACCAACCACAGGGTCTAGCCCCGGAAGGGATCCTGGCCCTCACCTGGCTCAGTGGAGAGAAATGCCTACGCCTTTCAGGAGAGGCCCTTCCATGTTGTTTTACATGTTCTAGTCTAAACCCAGCATTTCACACACACACACACACAGGCGGGCACGACCCAGAGATCATACAGCAAGATTTTACATCTGGCCCAAGATCATACAACAACTTATTCATCCACTCATTTGACAAGTACTTAGTGAGTGCCCACCACACACCAGACAGCATCACTGCCCAAGCTGGGACGGGCAGCTGCTCCCGGCTGCTCAGGCAGCGCAGCTTTCCTGTGGGCTGCACTGGCTGCCTCGAACTCTCTTATGCTGTACCTTTTTTTCCCAGATTCAACATACGGGAGCTGTCTTTGTTTCCACACTCAGCATGTAGTAGATCAACCACTTCTGCCTATTCATGAAGGACCTCTACCAGATCTGTCCCCTCCTCCCACCCTATGGTGCCCAGCCCACTCTAGAACCCTCTTACATGAACTTGTCTCCCAGATATGCCATCTGACTTTGCCTGCTCCCGTCAAATTCATTGCACCCTCAGCTAACCACAGTGGTTTTAAAACTCCATATGCTCACAAACTCCTATCAAACATCAAACAATGGTTAAGAATTTGGGCTTTGGAGTGGAGCTTCAAATCCTGGCTCTGTCTCAGTGGATTTTGGGCAAGTTATTTAACTTGATTCCTGTTTCTTCATATTTTAAATGCACATTGTGTGTTTCACTGATTCTATGGCCTTATTTTTCCTGTTTACATTTTAACATCTCTGAAGAGTCCATTTTAAATTGAAGACATGCCATGGCATAATGGTATATATTACAATTGATGACATTTTAAATTCAATGAAATGCAGCAGTGCTCACCTTACAGGACTACTGTGAGGTCCAAATAAGTTCATATAAAATAGTTGGGACTGTGCCCAACATGTAATGAGCTGTCATTAATCATTAGCCATTATAATCTCTTAGTTAAAATCTTCCCTAGCCCTGGCCAGGTAGCTTAGTTGGTTGGAGTTTCATCCCATACACCAAAAGATTGTGCATTTGATTCCCAGTCAGGGCACATACGTGGGTTGCAGGTTTGATCCTTGATCAGGATACATATTGGAGACAACCAATCGAGGTTTCTCTCTCTCTCTAAAATCAATTAAAACATATCCTTAGGTGAGGATTCAAAAAAGAAAAAAAAATTCCCTAGTTCCTAGCTCTTCCTTACGTACAGAATATAGCTTTGGCCCTTGACCCTGACATTCAAGGCTCTCCATGAGCAAGCAGCTCCCCTGTCTTATCTGGTCCCCAGGGCAGACCTGTCCAAACACAGATCAACCTGGAATCTCCACTTGACTGCCTCACAGACACTCAGACTCCATATGTCCAAACCCACCTTCCTTTCCGGACCCACCACCCTCTTGTGATCTCTCCCAGGCTTAATGGCAGTGCCAGCATGTCATGGACATCCTCTTCCTTTCATGCCACTTGCTTATTTCTCACCAGTAAGTGCTCTATCTTTGCAGGGTTTCTCAGAACCCAACCTCAATGTGTCCCTGGAGCCTGATTCTCTTACCTCTGCCCACCCACAGCCACTCAATCACTCCTAGTTGGCCACTGTTTTCTCCTGTCTCCTTGCCTTTGCCCAGGCTTGCTCCTGTGCCTGGGAGGCCCTTCTCCTTTCACTCAGACACCACTTCTCCTGGGAGACTTCACTCAGCCCCTGAGGCAGTAGTGTAGATTGTCCCTGCTCTAGACATCTCTCATGTGGCAATTGTTGGATCAGGTTGTAGGGTTTCTTTTTTTAAAAAAAGATTTTATTTTTATTTATTTTTAGAGAGACAGGAAGGGAGGGAGAAAGAGAGGGAGAGAAACATCAATGTGTGGTTGTTTCTTGTGTGCCCCTCACTGGGGAACCCGGCCTGCAACCCAGGCATGTGTCCTCACTGGGAATGGAACCAGTGACCCTTTGCTTCACAGGTCCAAGCTCAATCCACTGAGTTACACCAGCCAGGGCTCTTAGTGTTTCTTTACACATCTTCCCTCTACTCCATGCACTACCCTATAAAGCCACTACTTAAAGTTTTGTCTTTGTTTCCCCAGTGCCTGGCACATGGTAGATGCCAGGAGGCTTCCTGACAACTCCGGCCCCTCCTCTGAACCCTTGTGATGTATCCTCCCCATGGAAGCTCTTCCTGAGCATGTGGCACAGGAGGCTGGTAGATTAGCGTTTCTCTTCTGTGCACATAAGGCCAACTTACCAGAGTGTGGCCTGCCAGGGCAGGGCTGGTTTTTCTGAGCCCCTCACCAACAGGGGAGACTTCTGTAGCTATAGCATTTTTTAAAAAAAGATTTTATTTCTTAATTTCCAGAGAGAGGGGAAGGGAGAGAGAAAGAGAGGGAGAGAAACATCAGTGTGTGGTTACCTCTTGCATGCCCTTAACTGAGGACCTGGCCCACAACCCAGGCAAGTGTCCCGACTGGGACTCCAACCGGCAATGCTTTGTTTTGCAGGCTGGCACCCAATCCGTTGAGCCACACCAGCCAGGGCAGTATAGCAGTTTTAAATAATGCCCCTCACATTCTCTGACGTGCCTCCTATCCAGAGGTAGGATGTATCCTTCCCTTGAATCTGGGGTTTTTGATAGGTTGACCGATTAAATATGGCAAAAGTGGTGCTGGCTCACTTTCTGGTCTCAGGCCTTAAGAAACTGGTAACTTCTGCCCTCTGCCTCTTGGGATGCTCACTTGGGAACCCAGTCACCATGCTATGAGGATACCCAGTCTCCATGAAGAGTCCACATGAAAGAGCTCAGCCAAAATCCAGCATCTACTGCCAGACACAGTAGTAATAGTGCAGCCCCCAGCTGTCAAGTCACCCCAGACTTTCAATTTTTCCAACTAAAACCCCAGACATAGTACAGCAGAGATAAACCATCCCCATAGCATCCTGCTGGAATTCCAGATTCTCAAAGCCCAGGAGCATAATGAAAAAAAAGTTTTTCCACCAGGTACAATAAATAATACATTTCTTACTCAACAGTAGATAATTGGAACAGTGGGGCATAAAAAGGAGCCTAGAACTCAGCACTAGGGGCCCTCGGTATGTGGAGCCTCTCCATCGAGTGCTTGAGTGTCCTAGTGAAGTGAGGGCTGGCTTCCCCTAGAGTGAGTGACTCAGGAGGGGGAAGCAAAAGCCACACTGTCTTTTATGACCTACCTCAGAAGGCACACACCGTCCTTTTCATGATATCCCATCCAGTACACAGATTAGTGCTGCTCCTTGTGGGAAGGCCCTAACGACTATGTCAATGCCAGCAAGGGAGGTTCTCAACAGCCGTTTTGGAGACTGGCTACTACACATGCAGGCAACAGTTCATTCTCTGATAACCCCATAAGGTAAGACTCCAAATAAGCTTATCCTGAAGATGAGGAAACAGAGGCACAGAAACATGAATTAACTTGCTCAGATTCACAGGATGTGAGTGGTAAAGCTAGGATTCAAACTCAGGTAGTCAGGCTCCTAAGCTACCATGCTCTAAATGCCATTAGCACCACTGTAAGACTGAAGGAATATGGTAGATTTAAGAGTGCTTCCTCTTGGGAAAGCAAGCCAACAGATACATCCAAGGTGGTGGGCTGCCAACTCTGAAAACTAGCGAGGTAAATGCAAACTGGGAAAGGATGAAACTTTAAGGTCCTGGGAGATGGAGATGGGATGATCGAACAGGAGGGTCTTAACCAAGGATCTGGGAAGAGCCAAACCATGTGGGGCCAGGGATTACCAAATGGGGAGGGAAGCAGGGATGAGTTCACCAGGAAAATGCTTGTGGATTAGATTTGGAAACTCTCATCCTTCATCCCTCATCCCCATCACTCCCAGCAAAGGAGCTCTTTTTTTTTTTTTTTTAGATTTTATCTATTTTTAGAGAGAGAAAAAGAGAGGGAGAGAAACATCGATGTGTAATAAATACATGGATTGGTTGTTTCTGGCACCCTCCCAACTGGGGATTGGTTGCCTCTTGCATGCCCCCAACTGGGGACCTGGCTCACAACCCAGTTATGTGCCCTGACTGGAAATCAAACCAGCAACCTTTCAGTTCACAGGCCGGCACTCTGTCCACTGAGCCACAATGGCCAGTGCGCTTTTTCTTTTTCAAAAAGATTTTATTTATTGTCCTGGCTGGTGTAGTATTTATTTATTTTAAGAGAGTAGGGAAGGCAGGGAGAAAAAGGGAGAGAAACATCGATGTGTGAGAGAAACATCAATGTGCAAGAGATACATTGATTGGTTGGTTGCCTCTGGCACACCCCCAACTGGGGACCCAGCCCTCAAACCAGGCACGTGCTCTGACTGGGAATTGAACTGGCAACCTTTTGGTTCACAGGCCGGCACTAACCCACTGAACCACACCAGCCAGGGCCAAAGGAGCTCTTAATGTTAAAAATCTTTGCTTCACCCTACCCACGTGACTATCTCATCAATTTGTTCAACAAAGGTTACAGAGTACTTGTCATCTGAACCAGGCACTAGACTGGGCATGGAGAACACAGCAATGCCCAGGCAAAATGAAGTTCTTTACTATCTGAACTTGGAGTCTAGCAGGGGAGACTGACAAGTTATTGGCAAATTCTTCCAGGGCAATGAGCGCAATGATGAAAAAGCACAGGGATCTTAGAGTGCAGGGGAAGAGACCTGATCACTTAGGGATAGTTTTCTTGCACTTAGCAAGGGTGGGAACACTCTTCCAAGCAGAGGGAACAGCCGTGCAAAGGGTCAGAAGAGAAATCCAGAATGCTAAGGTGCTTTCACCTGTTGAGAGGTTGACCTGGGTGAAGTAGAAGGGAAAGAGCCCAGAGATCTCAGAGATCAGAGTAGAAATGATGCTAAGGGGGCACTAATGTGGTTCCCGAAAGAAGCAAAGAGGTTACTAAAGAGGATGGGTCCCGGGCCAAGGCCAAACCCAAGACAGGGGTGGGGGAGGCCACTGCTTATTCTGCCCTGTGAGGAAAGACTTGGCCCCAGTGGTGTGAATGTGCTCATCCTTCTTGGATGCAGAGCCTACAGAGCAAGGCAGAGGTTGGGGGAAGGCAGGTGGAGGTAGGGCCTGGTCTGGCCTCCAGGTTTAAGTGTTCATCTCAGCCTGAAGGAGGTGCTCCCTGAGGATGGTCAGGATGGTCAGGCTGTGCTGCCTGGGTATGGGCAAAGGTGGGGATGAGAGAAGTTTAAATCCAAAAGTAAGAAATGAATAGGGAGAAGGGAGGAGTAAACAGGCCTCTGATTACCTGCTTTTTTTTTTTTTTTTTTTTTAAGCCAAAGACAAAGGTGGGGCTGAGCCTCTACCTCTGACTTCCTGCTGGGATGGGGAGGACCGAGGCAAGGAGTCCAACTGATAGTGGCCCATCATCAGTCTCTTCTCCATCTCATAGCCAAGGTGTAGGCAGGGCCAGCCTCTCTCCCCTGAAACAATGGTAAGAGGCTCTTTCTCAGCTTCCTGCTCTTTTTTCTCTCACCTTTCCCCAGTCTCTTTCTATATCAGGCTGGTTCTGTCAGTCCCTGTTTGAAACCCTTCAGTGGTTCCCAGAGCCACTGGGTAAGGCCCAGGCTCCTGACCATGTTCTGCAAGGCCCTGTAGAATGAATCCCACCAGGGCAGTATGCTTGTTCGCCTAAGTCCCCAGAACCTGGCACAGTGAAAACTTGCTGGAAGAAGGGTAGACTGATGCCTAGTCTGGCTACTGCCAACCTTTCTGGATGCATCTGCCCATATGCTCTACACTCCCCATGTGCTCTACACTCATGTGTTCATTCAACTCCCAGGGGACACTTGACATTCAGAGGAAAATCAGGTTCACATGCTCTTCCCTGAATAAGCTTATGGAGCCATTACGTTTCCCACCAAGAAATTGTATAACACCAAGGTGAATCTCAGAAATGTGTGGAGTAAAACTGATGAACAAAATAGAAACAAAGACACGGACACATGGAACAGACTGACAGTTGTCAGAGAGGAGGGGGAAGGGGGACTGGATGAAAGAAGGTGAAGGGATCCTCCAAAGAACATGTGTGCATGACCCGTGGACACAGCAGTGTGGTGATGGCCAAAGGGAAGGGGGAGCAGGGACTGGATGGAGGTGGGCAAAGAGGGGGAAATGGAAACATCTGTAATAGTGTCAACAATAAAAATAAAGTTAAAAAAGAATTAAAAATGTGTTGAATGAAAAAAGCTAGACAGAAATAATAAACACTAACTCCACTGATAAGGTCAAGAGCAGACAAAAGTGATCTACGGGTTTTAGAAATCAGAATAGTAGTTGCCTCTGGGGAATGGGATTGACTGCAAATGGGCACAAGGTAACTTTCTGGGCTTTCTGGGTCTTTATTTGCATTCACAGATGTGTACATTTCTTGAAATGTTATAATCTATACAGTTAAATCTGTATGCGTTACTAAATGGAAGTTATACCTCAATAAAGTACTGCAATCACAGAAAGCAATATTCATATGACTATAACAATGGGGGGAAAAACACCCCCCACAGTATGTGGGTTAAACAGCACATCTGACATAGGCAAAGAGAGAATTGGTGAATTAGAAGATAGAGGTGAAGAGCTTCCTGGATTGCATCATGGAGACAAAAAGAACAAAAACAAGGAAGAGAGGTTAAAAGACACAGGGGACAGAATGAAAAGGTCTAGCATACTTCTAATCAGAGTCCCCAAAGGAAAGAACACACAAAATGGAGAAAAGAATAGTTGAAGAGATACTCACTGAGAATTTTCCAAAACTGATGAAACATGCAAATTCATAGATATGGGAAATGCAACATACTGAGAGGAATACATAGAAAAGAATCCATACCTAGATACTGTGTAATAGAACTACATAACACTAATATCATTCTAAAAGCAGGGAGAAAAGAGATCAGCTACAAAGGAATAACAATTACACTAAGCGGACTTTTCCAAAATATTCATTGCACCTATTATATGCCTACACTGTCCCAGGTCCCTAGAACACAAGATGAACAAGACAGACTCAGCCCCGACCCTGTGGAGCCCGCAGTATATCAGGGATGACTGATATGGGGGGAGCAATTACAGTGTGATGAGCTGGCCTAGTTGAAGGGAAGAGAATTGGCAAGAAGACCGTACAGGTAGAACTGTGAACTATTAAGATTTTTCCCATCAATGCTGGAAGATCCCGGGTGTAGCAAGATGGGGTGGGGCTTTTCCTTCCAAGGGACTCTGAAGACAATAGCTGCTATGCTCACAAATCTTGCCTTAGGACAGGAGACAGAAAAGATATCCTAAGACTGGTGGCTTCCTGAGAACCCCTAAGGGAAAGAAAAAGAGTATGTTCCTCCTCAGAGCCTTCATCAAGGTCCTGGACTGTGTCCCTGCAGCCACAGGCCAAGTAGCAGAGCCCTGGGGTCAGCAGAGGTGACATGGGGAGAGGGAGGTTACACCAGAATGCCAGGAGGTGCCCATGCTGGGGAGGGGTGTCCTGATGCATGGAATACTGCCTTTTACTTTTTTTTTAAATCCTCACCTGAGGGTATACTTATTGATTTAGAGAGAGAGGAAGTGGGTTGGGGGGAGAGTAACATCTGTGTGAGAAGGAAACGTAGATTCCTACACACCCCAACGGGGGATCAAATCCCCAAACCAGGTATGTGCCCTGACTGGGATTGAACCCGCAACCTTTTTTGGTATAGGGGACAATGCTCCAAGGAACTGAGCCACCCGGCCAGGGCTGGGGTCCTGCCTTTGATCACAAGACTAGGTAACAAGCTGGGATGGGGCTGAGGAACCCCTGAGAAGATCTGCTTCCACCCTGATACACACACATACAAGACCTCCCTAAGGCTTCACTCTGGGGAGCTCCCCAAGAGGTCCTTGAACTTCAGAGCTGGGAAAAGGAAAATGGTTTGAATCTTGGACTCTGTCTAGAAGGGGGGCTGACTTTCTGTACCACCATCAGCACTTCTCTGCCCTGGCTTCCTTTCAAAACATCCTGTGCTGCCAGCTTTCCTCCATTAGAGTACTGAGAAGCTCTAGGGGCCAGGGACTAAGGCCTGTTTAGCTTTATCTTCCTAGTGCTGGTGCAGGATAGCTCTATCAGATGCTTATTCATTTAAGGGGTGGGCTCTGGTGAAAGGGGTGAGGATTTGGCGAGAGGGGGTGTCGGGGACAGGACAGAGGAGAAATTCTGGGGAGCGGTGAAAAGTTCTTTGGAGAAGGCTGGAAAGAGGGGGAGAAGGTGGAGAGAGTGTTAAGGAAGGCAAGCAAAGGACAAGAGAAGGGAGGTTGCTCAGCGTCTGACCTGGCAGAGGGAGAGGCCGACAACCGCCCCTGCAAACCTCACCATTGCTCACTGGGGGAACTGAGCCAGCACGGGCCAGCTGCCAGGTCCCGCCCTTCGCGGGCCTCAGGTCCCGCCCTTCTCGGGATTTAGTCCTGGCAGCCCTGGAGGCCCCGTAGCCGCCGCTTCCGCCTTTGCCAGGTGAGGGTCCTGGGAGGCTGGAGCGCCGGGGCTGGGGCTGGTGCAGGTGGTGGAGAAGCCATCGCTTGGGGAGTCTCCGCGGGTGCTGAGCCTGTCTGCCCCATCCTCCCTTCTTCTGCCTTCCCCTCCTCGGTCCTTTC
Source organism: Anoura caudifer (assembly GCA_004027475.1). Classification (NCBI taxonomy): domain Eukaryota; kingdom Metazoa; phylum Chordata; class Mammalia; order Chiroptera; family Phyllostomidae; genus Anoura; species Anoura caudifer. The sequence continues at coordinate 28,646 of PVKU01004236.1, forward strand.
CTTATGCGGGAACTCTTCCTCCTGTCCCCCTTCTCCTGCTTTCCTCTTCCCACTTTGCAACCGGTTCCGACAGCCCAGGGTCCTGGGCTTTCTCCTCCCCCACCCCTGCTCGTGCCCAGTTCCAAGCCCACCTCCCTGTTTCCAAATGGGCCGCAGCTTGTGGTCCTCCACCTTCTCTGGGCTTAACGAAGCGTGTGTGGTGGGTGGGGGTAGAATCCAGGTGTGTGTAAGGAAGAGTTCCTGCAGACTGCGCAGGCAGCCACCACCCAGAGCGCCTAGGGCCTTATTTCATAAAGGCTGGTGGAGTTGTCTTGGAGCTAAGTTAGACCGAGTGACTCAGGTGTGCAGGTGGGGCTCCCTACCTGGACCTGAGGTGACTGTGGGCAGTACCTGAACTTAAACCACAAATACCTGATTTGATTTCAAGTGTTGCTGCCTCCCATGTAGAAGAGGCAGTGACCTGACTGTCTCCGGGCTGAGGGGGAAGTGTGCCTGCAGAACTCAGGTGTACGTGGACGCTGTTCCTCAGTGTCTTCTCTGCTGTGTGTGTTTATGTGGACCTTGATGTCTCAGACCCGTGGGGCAATGTATTTATGGGCAGTGAACTGCCCTGTCTCAAGTACAGGTATGTAAGAGGGTACGTGGCAGTAAGCCAGGTGTTTTATGGCAGCACACTGGGCCACCTCAGAAGTGAGAGGACACATCTGGGTGTCTCAAGCATCTTTTGCAGCATATCTGTACGTGTCAGTGTATGTGTGTGTGCAGCAGTACATCTGGGTGTGGGAGGCAGTGTGCCTTTGGGTGTATGTGCACACATATGTGTGTATATCTGTGTATCTGAGGTGTGGTGTAGTCAGCACGTGTGGGTATCTGGTGTATATGTGCTAGGTCAGAATGCCTCCCACATGTGTATGAGGAGTCTCAAGTGTGTGCAGTGGGGCATCTCAGGTCTGAAAGGGCAGTGTCTCTGGGTATCCTAAGAGTACAGGGGCATTGTGCCATAATATGTCAAGAGTGAGCAGGGACCCTGGCTGGTATGGCTCAGTGGACTGAGCCCTCGTCTGCAAACCAAAGGGTCACCAGTGTGATTCCCAGTCAGGGCACATGCCTGGGTTTCGGGCCAAGTGCCCAGTTGGGGGGGCGCACAAGAAGCAACCACACATTAATGTTTCTCTCCCTTGCTTTCTCCCTCCCTCCCCCTCTCTAAAAATAAATAAATAAATTTTATATATATATATATATATATATATATATATTTTTTTTTTTTAAGAGTGAGCAGGGCAACATACCTGAAATCTATGGTGCTAAAATCTCAGGTGTGAAGGAGGGCAGGTTTCTCAGTGGTGAAGCGGGTAGAAGACCTCAGGCTTGGGTACGGGGAGTGTTCCTCCTGAAGTTTGTATGTGTGAGTGGCAGGATACCTGGCTCTCTCTGATGTGTCTCTCCTTCTACCTAAGTGTTTCTGATGGTTGAGGGGGGAGCTGGGGACCACATCTCTGGTATCTGAGTGTCTCAGGTGCCTACCCTGGGCTATGTTTCTGGAGGAGAGTATACCATTATCCTGAGGAGTCGGAGTTCTTTCTCCAGACATGCTCCCGGAGGCAGGTTCCCTGTGGCTGCTGAGGCTACTCCGGGACATCCAGCTGGCCCAGTTCTACCCATCCATACTTGAGGAGCTGAATGTTACCCGGCCAGAGCACTTCGACTTTGTGAGACCTGAGGACCTGGACAGCATTGGCATGGGCAGGCCTGGTGAGGGACTTCTGTCCCAAGGCCCTAGTCTCTCCTCCTCCAACCTGTTAGTTGCTACATGCTTCCCCCAATCCTTCCACACACCAGTCTTCTTCTTGCCTTTAAATCCCTTGCATCCTGTCCACCCCTCCTCTCATACTACTTCAACCCTCTAATTGTGGCCTCCCCCAGCCCAGCGCAGACTGGCTGAAGCTGTGAAGAGGTACCGTTCCAGAAACAAGCCTAAGAACTGGGTTGACAAGGTGTGTGTTCAGGGGTGGGGGTGAGAGGTTTAAAGGGCCAGCTTAGGCTGGGGAATGGGCTGGGCTGAGTGGCAGGGGTATGCAGGGTTCCACACACTTGATTTCTCACTGCTGTTTCAGATCCTTGGGGGGTTTGCTTCTGAGCAGAAGGAGAACACCCTACCCTCAGACAGCCCTCCATTCCTCCCTGAGCCAGAAGCGGGACTAAAGTGTCTGATCCCAGATGGTGCTGTGAGCAGGGGAGAGCTGTTGGGCTCCGGCTGCTTTGGTGTGGTGCACCAAGGAATGTGGACACTGCCTAGTGGTCAGAGTGTGAGTACTCAGGGAGCCTACTTCATTCTGGGTACCTGGGCCAGCTGTGAGTTCTGCTCTGACCCTGGGATAGCTGTTCCCTAGGGTGCCTGATGGTGCCTCCCCCACCCCCAGGTCCCAGTGGCTATCAAGTCCCTCCGGGTGGCTCCCAAAGGCCCGGTGGGCACAGAGCTGAGGGACTTCCTTCGAGAGGTGTCTGTCATGATGAACTTGGAGCACCCACACTTGCTGCATCTGCACGGGCTCGTACTGGGCCAGCCTCTGCAAATGGTAAGCGGGCCTGACCCTGGCTCCCCGCACAGCCCCGGGGCTGAAGGAGAGTGGGCGGCCAGAGGCCTGTGGGGCCCGATCATCCCTCATGAGGCTCTGCGCTCCTGCAGGTAATGGAGCTGGCGCCGCTGGGCTCCCTGCACGCGCGCTTGACCGCACCGGCCCCTTCACCCCCGCTGCCTGTAGTCCTGCTGTGCCTCTTCCTGCGGCAGTTGGCAGGGGCCATGGCGTACCTGGGGGCCCGCGGACTGGTGCACCGGGACCTCGCTACACGTAACTTGCTGCTGGCTTCACCGTGCACGATCAAGGTGGCCGACTTCGGGCTAGTGCGGCCTCTGGGCGGTGCCCCGGGCCGTTACGTTATGGGCGGGCCCCGCCCCATCCCCTATGCCTGGTGAGGGTTGGGCCCGGGCGCATAGGTCTCGGAAGTTGGTCCGGAAGGTGAAGATCTGGGGTGCAGTAGCTAGCTGAAGAGGAATGCGGAGGGAATTGGTCCTCTGAGGGAGACTGGGCCCAAAGGAGTCCATGGGTCTGGAAGGGCTTGGAAAGGAGGACTTCTGAGGACGATGGGAGCACAGGGGCCATGTTCAGTGGCAGGTGGGACCTCCGAGGGGCACAGATCCAGCCCCCTTCAGCTCCACTTCCACAGGTGTGCTCCAGAAAGCCTTCGCCAGGGGGCCTTCTCTTCTGCCTCGGACGTGTGGATGTTTGGGGTGACGCTGTGGGAGATGTTCTCTGGGGGCAAGGAGCCCTGGGCCTGGGTCCCGCCCTACCTCATCCTGCAGCGGCTGGAGAAGGACCAAGCCCGGCTGCCTAGGCCTCCTCTCTGCTCCAGGGCCCTCTACACCCTCGCCTTGCACTGCTGGGCCCTCCACCCTGCTGATCGGCCTAGCTTCTCCTGCCTGGAGGGACTGATCCAAGAGGTGGGAACCCTTGCCTCCCCAGATACACTCAGTCTCTCCCCCCCCCCCCCCAATCTTCTCTCCCAGGGTTCCATGCACAAGACTAACAATACTGACTCCTGGGCTGGGGTCTAGGACAGAACAGATTCGGTCCCTACCTGCAGGACGCTAAGAGCCCTGGGGAGCAGTTTGAGGCTACACAGATGTAGGCTGAAGGGCTGCAGGCTGAAGCTGGGCCAGAGAAGGAGTACAGAGCAGAGAGCAGTAGAGTAGTTTGCAGTGGGTATTTGACAGGCAGAGGAGTGTTTCAGCATGGGAAGGATAAGTACAGGTAACAAAGGCAGTAGAGGTACTCAGGAGCTGTCCCATGAAGGTATTTGCAAGGTATAATAAATAACCAGAATTAACATATAGAGCACTTGATCTGTGTAAGATACTGTACTAAGTGTCTTACATGTACCCTTATGCATGTTCACTCATTTGATCCTCACAACAACCCAACAAGGTCATTGTTATCTTGACTTTACAGATGGTGCAGTTGAGGCACTGACAGTTTAGGTGACTTGCCTGAGAGGCACAGCTGGTATCTGAACCAGTCTATCTGACTTCAGAGCTATTCCCTAAAGCACTGAACTCCACTGTTTTTTGGTTTTTGTTTTTTTTTTTAACTTTTTAAAAATAATTTTTTATTTTTCAATACAGTCGACATACAGTATTATATTGGTTTCAGGTGTACACCCCAGTGATTAGACATTATATAACTTACTAAGTGATCATTCCAATAAATCTCCTACCCATCTGACTCAGGTGTGTCCAACCTTTTGGCATCTCTGGGCCACACTGGAAGACTTGTCTTGGGCCACACATTAAATTCACACACACTAACAAAAACTGATGAGCAAAAAACAGGTTTTAAGTAAATTTACGATTTTGTGTTGGGATGCGTTCATAGACATCCTGGGCTGCATGTGGCCCGTGGGCCATGGGTGGGACACCCCTGCTAGTTATTGGAATATTGTTGACTATATTCCCTATGTGGTACTTTATACCACCATGACCCTTCTGTTACTACCAATTTGTACTTATTTTTTAAAAGATTTAAAAAATGTATTATTTATTTTTAGAGAGACAGGAAGGGAGGGAGAAACACCAATGTGTGGTTGCCTCTCACTCAACCCCCTACTGGGGACCTGGCCCACAACCCAGACCTGTGCCCTGACTGGGGACTGAACTCGTGAGGAGCCTTTGGTTCACAGGCCAGCACCCAGTCCACTGGGCCACACCAGCCAGGGCCCAATTTGTACTTCTTAATCACTTCACCTTTTTCATCCAACCCCCAACCCTCCAACCCCCCTCCTGTCTGGCAGCCTTCAAAATGTTCTCTCCATGTTATTTTGTTTCTGTTCTGCTTATTTATTTGTTGTGTTTTTTAGATTTAAATATTGATAGATATGTATTTATTGCCATTTTATTGTTATGTTATTTAAAAAATTTTTAAAAGATTTTATTTACTTATTTTTAGAGAGATGGTAAAGGAGGGAAAAGGGAGGGAGAGAAACATCAACGTGTGGTTGCTTCTCATGTGCCCCACACTGGGGACCTGGCCTGCAACCCAGGCATGTGCCCTGACTGGGAATCGAACTGGCAACCATTTGGTTTGTAGGCCGATGTTCAATCCACTGAGCCACACTAGCCAGGGTTATTGTTCTTATTTCAAAAATCTTATTCTCCTTCTTCAAGAAGACCCTTTAATATTTCATGTAATGCTGGTTTGGTAGTGACGAACTCCTTTAGCTCTTTTTTTTTTTTTTTTTTTTTTTTTTTTTTTTTTTTTTTTTTTTTTTTTTTTTTTTTTTTTTTTTTTTTTTTTTTGTCTGTGAAGTTCTTTACATGTATTTCCATTCTAAATGATAGCTTTGCTTGGTACAGTAATCTTGGTTGTAGGTCCTTGCTTTTCATCACTTTGGGTAGTTCTTGCAGGCTGGAAGGGTCCAGCCTGCAAAGTTTCTGTTGAGAAATCAGCTGACAGTCTTATGGGAACTCCTTTGTAGCTAATTAACTGCTTTTCTCTTGCTGCTTTTAAAATTCTCTCTTTGTCTGTAACCTTCTGCATTTTAATTAATTAATTAATTATTTATTTATAGAGATAGGAGAAAGGAGGGAGAGAGAAAAAGAGAGAAACATCAATCAGTTGCCTCTTGTACATACTGAGACCAGGGAACAAACCTGCAGCCTAGGCATGTGCCCTGACTGGGAATCAAACCAGCGACCTTTTGCTTTGCAGGATGATGCCAAACCAACTGAGCCACACTGGTCAGGGCTCACATTTTAATTATGATGTGTCTTGTTGTGGGCCTCTTTGGGTTCATCTTGTTTGGGATTCTCTGTGCTTCCTGGACTTGTATGTCTATTTCCTTCACCAGGTTAGGGAAGTTTTCCCTCATTATTTTTTAAAATAGGTTTTCAATTTCTTGCTCTCTCTCTTCTCCTTCCGGCACCCCCATGATGTGAATGTACGTATGCTTAAAGTTGTCCCAGAGTCTCTTTACACCATCCTTATCCTCACTTTCTTTGATTCTTGTTTCTTTTCTCTTTTTTCTTTCTTTCTTTCTTTCTTTCTTTCTTTCTTTCTTTCTTTCTTTCTTTCTTTCTTTCTTTCTTTCTTTCTTTCTTCTCACACAGATCAGGAGCAACATCAGGGATGCTGCTGGCTGCTTGTCATTTATTTTCCACTTGGTGGAAAGCACACAATTATGCTGTCAGGAAGGCTCATGTGTGGCTTAGGTAGTAAAGAGCAGGGTTCTCTTGACTTCCTTTTTGGTGTTAGGCTGTTTTGATATAAAAATACCCAGCTGCTTCTGCTTGCTGGAGCCTGCCTTAGGCTTTGGGGTGGGGTGAGGAGAGGGTAGGGAGCAGAGAAGGAGGGGTATGGAGAGGGGCCCAAAAGAGCCTAGTGCCTCTGGAAGTCCGGTGGCTGGTGGTGGCTACTCAGGTGGAGGCCCATGGTTGACTTTGTCAGGCTGACCGCCAGATGGCTTCCCAAGCTAGGTCCCGGGTGATCATGCTGCTGGAGCCCTAGGGAGATATCGAGTGCTTTGGGGATTCAAACACTGGCCATGAGTGGGAGAGTGGACTTCCCCAAAAAAAAGCTCACTGACCATTGTCCTAGGTCAGCCTCGGGGAGGCCAGGGTGGTGGGGGATGTCTTCCCTAGGGTACTTGGCACTTCCGCAGGAGCTATTACTAAAAGTGAGCACAGATGGCACCAATAGTAGTTGTTGGTAGCCATGATCGAGGCACTGAAGGGGATGGCTGCTATGCTCTTGCTTGTGGACTGGTGGAAACCTTGGCAGCTACTCCTGGTGGGCCTCAGTGTGCAATCATGGGTAGCAGGAATAGGGGTGCTAGGCCACAGAGCCCATTTGCAGAGGAGAGCATGGGAGGCTGATCCATGACCAAGATATGTGGGGCTCTTTCTGCTGTTCTGATTAGGTCTTTTTTGCTTCCTTATATTCCAAGTCACTGTTTTGATCCTCAGCTTCATCTACTCTACCTTTGATTCCCTGTAAGTTATTCTTCATTTCAGTTAGTGTATACTTCATTTTTGACTGGATCTTTTTCACAGTTTCCATGCCCCTTTTTATGCTGTTGAAGTACTCTCTAAGTTCATCTACTCCTTCCTTAAGTTCATTGAGCATCCTTATAAACAGTGTTTTGAGTTCTGCATCTACTAGATTCCTTGTCTCCATTGTGTTTAGCTCTTTTTCTGGGGTTTTGTTCAGTTCTTTCAATTTTGCCATGTTTCTTTGTCTCCTCATTTTGGCAGCCTCCTGTTTATTTCTATGTATTAGGTAGAACTGCTGCATCTCCAGGGCTTGATAGAGTGGCCTAATATAGTAGGTGTCCTGTAGGGTCCAGTGGCACAGCCTCCCCATTCACCCGAGCTGGGCACTCCAGGTGTGCCCATCCCTTCCTGTGTGTGCTGTAGTTGAGGTTTGATTGCTGATGAAAGAATTTACCCCCAGGTCAATCAACTGCAAGGATTGGATGGGCCATTGTGGAGGATCAGCTGTGCAGGGGTCCACCCCACAGATGAGGACTTACGTCAGTGGGGCTCTGGTGCCCCCTGAGTCTGCCCTTTGAGTGTGTCACTTGTGGAGGTGGTTGGGTGGTGCCTCAAAATGGTCTGAAGCTGTAAACCAGGTGTGCTGGCTCTGGGGCCTCCCAGGAGGTGCAGACCAAATCAGCCACTGCTTGTGTTCTACCTGAGGCCACCTGGCATGAGCTACAAAGTGATCTATAGATGGCTGCTACTTGTGCTGGGTTTGGAGATGCCCAGGAGAGGCCACGCTGCAAATCAAGGCTGACTGCTACCTGTGCTGGGCCTGTGGCCACTTAATGAGAGGTACGGGGCACACCAACGTCAGATGTTGCTTGTTTGAGAGATTTTAGGAAAGTCTGAAGCACGAGCTAAGACAGGCCTTTCATATAGATAAGCCACTGGAAACAACTTGAGTGGGACCAAAAGATGATGGGGCGTGATCTCAGGGAATCACCAGGGTGGGACGAACAGTGGTAGCCAGGTTGGTGGAGACTCATTTGTAGTGACCTCCTGCCAGGTCTATGGGGGAAGGGCTCAGAAAAGGAACAATGGCCTCTTGTAGTACTTCTATCTGGGAGAAAGCTGCCCTTCTAGCTCTTGTGCTGATGTTAGACACTTCATTCCTTCCCTGTATGTCCCTGGTGTTTTTTAAGCTGCTACTCCAGTGTTGGAGCTCAAAATGAGTAAGTCCAAGTAAGTCTGTGCATGGGCCCTTTAAGAGGAACTGTCTGGAACTCCAGAGGTCCTCCATCTCACCAAGCCATAATACCTGCTGGTTTTCACAGCCAGAAGGTATGGGGACTTCTCTTCCTAGCACTAGAACCCTGAGGTGGGAGGCCTGGTGTGGAGCTGGGACCACTCGATCCACAAGGGGCACCTCCAGCCAAGATATCCCCCCCAATTTTTATTTGCCTTAAGTGGGTGTGGGACCAGCCCATTCCACTTCTTTGCCCCTCCCACCAATCTCAATGTGGCTTCTTTACATCCTTAGTTGTAGGACTTTCACTCAGCTAGATTTCAGGTGGTACTGAATGATGGTTGTTCTGTAGTTTAGTTGTATTTTTGATGTGGTTGTGGGAGGATGCAAGCACTGCATTTACCTATGCTGCCATCTTGACTGGAAGCCTATACTCTACTGTTAAAGTTTAGTCTTACTTTGAGGGCACTTGGGAACCATGGAAGAGTTTTGAGCAGGGAAGTAACAAGGCAACTTTACATACTGTATCACTCTGGCTGGTCACCACAGGAATGGATTAAAGGGGTGATACTGAAGATGGGAAGACCAGGTAGGAGACAATGGCTGTGAAGGAGAAGTGATATGAAAAGGTCTGGATGAGGGTCAAGACAGTGGAGCTGGAGAGAAACGGAACATTTCCAGAGGTGCTTGGGAGGTGGATGTGACGGGCCTGGGTATGGCATAAAAGCAGTATACAGGATAATGCTCCGCTTGATTTCCCCAGGAAGAGATGGACCCCCCCCGCCCCCTTTGTTGCTCTCTGACCCCTGGACTGTGTTCAGTTTGGCATGGAATCCAGGTCTGTCCCCTGAACTGGATTACAATTAGGGAACAAGGACAATGCCATCCTGGGCCCAGGACAGAGGACACAGCTGGTATGGGTTTGATTGGTGGGTACACACAGAGGAGTTTCCTTTCTCACCTGCTCCATGATACCCTTCTGACTCAGGCCATGAATGCAGCCACCCTTTCCTCCTGTCTCTACAGGCCTGGCCTCCTGAAGGGCATTGTGTGAGGGACGTCACCAAGCCAGGTGCTCTGAGGATGGAGCCTGGTGACCCCATCACTATCATCGAGAGCAGGTAAGGGCCTCATGTTCCCTACAAATCCTCCCAACCTGCCTGACCCTGTTTCCTTTCTGCTTTTTCCCAGCTCCTTCAACTCTGATGCTCTGCTTCATTCCTTCCTCTCCCCATTGGGCCCTGAGAACTCCACCAGGCCTGGCCTCTAGGCTGGAGCCACCACGGGCCCATAGAGCCCTATTGTGTTAGGGAGAAAAAGGCTTTCCTTCCTCCAGGCAGATGTAGCTCCATGACACACAGCTTGTGAGCTGAATGTGGGCAGGAGCCTGGCCTCCATTCCTCCCTTGCTCTCACCCCCATCACCACTGCCTCTTCCCATAGCCCCAGCTCCACAACCTGGAAGGGCCAGAATGGTCGCACATTGAAAGTGGGCAGCTTCCCAGCCTCAGCAGTGACACTGGTAGACTTGAGAGGCTCCCCAGCTACCTGTCCGGTCCACAGAGGATCCCCTGCCTGGGGAGAGCAAAGCCGAGGAAGCACAGATGGGTGAGGACCTGAAAGAATGGAGGATAGAGCTGGGCTGGGGGAACCAACCAAGTTCAGCAACTGCTCTGGAAGGGAAGCTTTGGGTGGGTCCAGGAAAAAGCTGGGAGGCTGGACTTGCCTTCCAGGTGGAGCTTCCACACTGGGTCTCAGTCAGCTGGGGAGCCAGCCCCAGGGATTCTTTGGGAGGGGACACTGATATGTGGGGCGGGGGGAGCTGGGGTGGACAATGAACTGGGTCACTCTCCAACAGGGTCAGACCAAAGGTAAAGCTTCGGGAGCAACCTCCAGCAAAGGGTCAGAGAAGGAACACGCCCCTGCAGAGGATAAAAGGTGACTGATGGGAAGCGGGGTCCCAGGTTCTCTGAGATCAAAAACAACCCTCCAGTTCTGCACCCTGCTCTGAATCCATGCCTTTACATCTATGATTTCCCCACGTGACTTCCTCCCCCCACTCATTCTGCCTGTTGACATCCATCCCAGCTGTACTTAAAGATCTGCCTTCTCCACTGAACAGCATCTTACCATGCACTCAGTTCTTTGGGTCCTCAAGCCTAGGCCTGGGTGTCTGTTCTGCACACCTGTCTTATTGTCCCACCTAACACAAGGACCACCTGAAGACAGCACAGACAGAAAATGGGAAGAAGACAGGACCCAGAACCTGGGCTTCCTCTCAAGTTTGTTTTTTGTTTTCTAAACCATACAGGCATTTCCAAGAGTCTGGAATCTGTTCTGTCCCTGGGTCCCTGCCCCACAGGGGGTGGTTCGAGCCCCCCCGAACTTCGACATGCCAGAGATGTACCCCAGGGACCCCCAGGCCTGCCACCCTGCCTGCCCTTTGCTTCCAGCTCTTTTCAGCTCAGCCAGTCCCCCAGGGAGCGGCCTTCTTGGCCCAAAAGAGAACCCCTGCATAATCACCCCTTGGAAGCTCCCAGAGCCAGCAAAGCCACTGTTCCTGATCCTAAGCTGCAGAAGAGTGTTATGGAGGTAAGGTCTCCCTGAGTGGCCTGGTGTCCATAAAGGGTTACAAGCTTGGGTAGGAGCCTAAGTGAGGCTTTGTCCCCTGCAGGTGGAGCTGAGTGTACATGGAGTCACCCACCAGGAGTGCCAAGTGGCACTAAGAGCCACTGGGGGAGATGTAGTTTCTGCCATCCAGAACCTTAAGGTAAAGCCAGACCCTTCTCTTGGGTTCCCACCTCTCCTGTCCCTCTTCTCTGGCAGTCAGCTGCCCTCCCTCCTGTTTCCACAGGTAGACCAGCTCTTCCACCTGAGTAGCCGGTCCAGAGCTGACTGCCGCCGCATCTTGGAGCATTACCAGTGGGATCTCTCAGCGGCCAGTCGCTATGTCCTGGCTCGGCCCTGAGCTCCACTCCCTTAGACCTGGACACCAGCATGCACCAAGGGCCTGACTGTGTGGGACCAAGCAGAAACCGAACAAGGTCCTGAAAGGGCATACTTTCCCACCTGAAGAGAGCCTGCTATGGGCAGGTACAGGAGGAGCCCAGGGTTGGGCCCTGATGAGTGGTTCCTCCTACCCTTGGCCTCTGAAGGCTCAAGCTCCCTTGGCTGGGTCATAGAAGGATCTGGTTCACCCGCCCACCACATTTCTAACCAAGAGGAGGAGTTGGAGGAACAGAGCTGCTACACACCATACCCACAGGAAGCTTCTGCTTGCTACAGAGAATGATCAAGTGGCCATATGGAACCAGGGGAACAGCCATCTTGAACTGCCATCAGCCACCACAGTGGACGACCACCTTGGAGGATGGAAGCAGCCGTACGGACTTGGGGCACACGGCCCAAACTGCCTTGGCTTGGGCCGGGGACATCATGGGTGATGAAAATTGCTCCTTTGGACTCATGGACACTTGATCCTGGCAGCGTGGGTCACAAGACAGGTAGCCCCCACCCCGCCCAGCTGCCACATTTCCCTCTGTTTCTTCCCACACCAACTCTTTCTTCTACCCTCTCCCATTACATATATCTTCCGATATCCAAAAAATTACAAAGTTTATATGAATATAACATACAAAGATGCAGCCTCCTTTGTAGGAACATGGAAGGAGGGGTGGTTAAGTAAGGCAGAGGAAGCTGCAGCAAGCACCAGCTATGAGGAAGGCCCATGGGGAAGAGGAGGTTAGCGCTGGGGCCTAGGCCCTAGACCTGTTGCTGGGGATGTGGGGACCCCCTTCGAATGCCACGGTCTGAGGCTGAACTAAGTAGTCAAGATGACACAGCAAAGGGTGGCCATATCAGCCATCTTTGGTGCTGCTTACCCTCTCCACTCCAGTTTCCTTTGTGAAACCCCAGAGCCTTGGATTCCAAAAACCAGAGCAGAGGCCCCAGAAGTGGGTAGGAGGAAGTGAGTAGAGAAAGTCTGAAAGCCAATATGCCGATACGCCTTGTGCTGGATTGCCAGAGACAGTGGTGAGAGGTAGTGGGGGGAAGGGCTCTCATACATACCCTTCTGTGGGGGCCACAGGTGAAGGAGGCCAGGGGAATAGGGTAGGGGTGGGGCACCATGGCCCCCAGCCTCTTAGGCATCCCTGTTTGTCCCCTGTAGTGTACATGGAGGAAAGGGGAGGCCTCTGAGGAGGGGCCAGGCCAGGCCAGGTGACCATCTTGGATTCTGGTTGCGGTGATAGTCTCCTCACCCTGAGGCGACGTCTAACTGGTGATGGCAGAGGGCCCAGTGCCTCCTCGCTTCTCGAAGAACATGTAGTCCTGAGGGGAGGGTACTGTCAACAGGAGATGAGGCTGGGCCAGCCTGGCTCAGCTACCACAACCCAGGTCTGGAGCTACAACCCCCCATAAACTCTGTCCCTAAGCCTCTCCTAGCAGGAGACCAGGAAGTGCAAAAAGCCTCCAGTGGGAGCAAAGGAGGAGCAGCCAACTCACAATGAGGAATGTGGCTCCCAGCAGTACAGCCTTCACTTTCACATCCAGATCCAGCGGGAACTGCAAGCCAAAGTCATCTGCATCCGTGAGGGCTTCTTGGAGCAGCCCCCCCCACTGCTTGCTGATGCGGCCCACACTGCGGGACTCATCCAGGGTCTTCACCTGTCAGGAATCGGAGAGGGAAGAAAAGACCCAGTTGGAGTAGATTCAACCGCTCTCGCCTGTCTCCAGTTTCACTCCCACTGTCACCTTGTATGGACTGTGCTGGCTCTACACTCAGTGAATCCTCCCAACAGCCTTGGGTTTCCATGTGACTTCTGGGGAAACTGAGTCACCTTTGGGCACACTGAGTATATAGCAAAAATGAGGATTCAGACTTAGATCTGTTCCTCTTGAAGGGCCAACATTACCTCCCTTATCTCCTTAGTGTGTTGCTGGTTGCTAGGTTTGTTTTCATTGCCAACAACCCTGCCACCCACATTTGGTACAGTTTGTGCCCTGCACAAAGTAGCTTGGCCAAGAGGGCAAGGGAGGTTGCTAAAACCCTGGCTGCACCCTATCAGCCAACCACGCTCCTAGAAGGCTGTGTCTGCCCAAAGGGGTGCCTTTCCTCTGCAAAGGAGGGAGGGCTCTGCCCAGCACTCATGCAGGCCTCCACTAGAGGGGATCCAAGCCCACCTTTTGCAGGGAGAAGGCAGCAGTAAGCAGCCTCCAAGAGTTACATGTTTCTCTCTCTCTCTCTCTCCCTTTCTCTCTCTAAAATCAACAAACATATCCTTAAGTGGGGGTAAAAAAACAAATTGATCGATTCCCAGACAGGGCACATGCCTGAGTTGCAGACCGGGTCCCCAGTGGGGGCCACGTGAGAGACAACCACACATTGATGTTTCTCTCTTTCTCCCTCCCTTCCCCTCTCTCTAAAAATAAATAAATAAAATCTTAAAACAAACAAACAAATTGAGCCCTGACCAGTGTGGCTCAGGTGGTTGGGTGCTGTCCTGAAGAGCAAAAGGTCACCAGTTCAGTTCTTAGTCTGAGCGCATACCTGGGTTGTGGGTTCTGTCCCTGGTAGGGGCATGTGCAAGGGTCTTTCCACTGAACTCTCTGGGCCCAGTGGCAATAGTCCCTGCTGATGTAGGCGGTAATTCACAGTGACTCCCTGGTCCTTTTCCTATATTCATTCTCCAGTGACTAGAACTAGTGTGATTTCCTTCTATGTTCTTCCCAACCCCTTCCCTCACTGTCCTACATCTCTGAGGCACTTCCTGCAGACTAGTCCCAAGCTGGGCAGGGTCTCTCCTGGGTCTCACCCAGCTAACCCTGTAGTCCCAAGAGTACAGTCCCAAATATGGACCATCCATAATTACGTACAAGGGAGACTGGACCTATGAGAACCCCAGTCTACGCATTCACATTAGAAGTCACCAAGTAGGCCATGGCTGGTGTGGCTCAGTGGACTGAGCACCAGCTTGCAAACCAAAGGGTTGCTAGTTCAATTCCCAGTCAGAGCACATGCCTGGGTTGCAGGCCAGGTCCCCAGTGACAGGTGCATGAGAGGTGACCACACATTGATGTTTTTCTCCCTCTCTTTCTCCATCCCTTCCCCTCTCTAAAAATTAAAAAAAAAAAATCTTAAGAAAAAATAGAAGTCATCAAGTTGTCTCTTTCCCAACCAGTTCCTGTTGGAATCTCCTCTCAGCTGCTAAGGGGACTCCATTTCTTTTAAAAAGATTTTATTTATTTACTTTTAGAGAGAGGAGGGGGAGAAAAAGAGGGAGAGAAACATCAATGTGAGAATCATGAATCATTTGTCCCTTGCACATGCCCCAAATGGCGACAGAACTCACAACCCAGGCATGTGCCCAGACCAAGAACTGAACTGGTAACCTTTTGCTTTGCGGGGCAGTGCCTAACCAGCTGAGCCGCACTGGTCAGGGCTCAGTCTTGTTTTTTTTTAACCCTCACCTAAGATGTGTTTACTGATTTTAGAAAGAGGGGAAGTGGGGGGAGAGAAAGAGAAACATTGACATGAGAGAGAAACATGGATCTGTTGCCTCCTGTACACACCCTGACCAGGGATTGAACCCACAACCTTTTGGTGCATAAGACAACACTCCAACCAACGGCCAGAGCAAAGTGACTCAATTTTTAAAAGTAACTGTAAGTTGGACACCTCATCAGATGCCTTGGAAAGTCTACTGGATTATACCTGTTGTTTCTCCCTTATCTGCATAGGTAATCATCCCTTAAAGAATTCAAGGGTCTGTGAAGTACCTTCATCTTTGAGAAGCAAAGGTGCTTCCCAGGCCTCACCTTGAAACCGTCACCACTTGAGTTCTCCAGGTTCTACGCTGGTGACAGGAATGCATGGTGTAAAGGATATCACCTGGATTCCAGGTTGGAGGGGCCATTTGGAGTTCTAGGTTGGCAAGCAAGCCACAGGATGTTAACACTTTAAATTAGTGTTTGCTTCAGGGCCTGAGCTCACAGACTCATGCACAGCAGGCACAATGGTCCAGCCCACAGCAGACTCAATAATCATCCTTCACCCTAAATCCAGCCTAGCCTTAGATTATGCCCCCCTCAACGAAGGGCTGCAGGTAACAATTAACATTTGACAATCAAGATGCAACCCTCTTTATCATGTTTTCTTAACACCAGGGAGCCATCCTATTTCTGAAAGGAGGAATGCTGGAAATGTGGTAAGAGTCACAGTAAATTTGGATTGATAAGCTGGGTGTCTTGACCTTAGTAGTGTTGGCCATCCTTCCTGGCAGAAGCTGCCATCTTAATTTATGAAGTTCCCAGGAATTTCCCCTTATTCCTGATACCTCAAAGTTGGTGTCTGTACCGCAACCACAGGTCGAGCAGGGTCCCACCACTCGCAGGACCGTATGGCGATCTGCATCCTGAATGGAGAACTTGGGGAGGAACGGATGCCAGGTCTGTAGCACATGGCCAATGGTGGTGCCAGGTGGAGACTGTACTTCCATCTGAAGTGGGACGCAGACAGAGTTACTGCTAAGTCAGGGCACCCTGGCCCAAGCTCTCACCATTCCAGCTCTGTCTCCTGTTTATTCTCAAAAGACCTCCTCAAAAGATCTTTCAGTAGACCACCTGTTATCCCCCTCACTAGACCTCCGATGCCACCTGTTCACTCCCAGGCCTCATGCTCGTGATGCTCCATCATTGGTCCTCCGCATTACTGCCTGCTCCCTACCTGATGGGTCTCCCTGACCCATCCTTCTCTGCCCACCTCCTGGAGGCCACAGGGGCAGCAGCTGCAGCCACAGTGGAGTGGGCGGAGCAGGCGCAGCACCTCTCTGTCCCGGGGGTCCACCAGACGGACACGAAGGGGCCGGCGGGCGCCACAGCACAGTCGGGCACAGCAGTTGCTCTCTTCAGCTGCCTGACCCAGGGGCTGTCCGGCCCCTGAGCGCAGTTCGTACCGGTTACTTGTCTCCCAGCCTAGGAGCACTGCCAAGGGGTGACAGGGAGGCTCAGGCACCAGTGCCTGCCCAAACGCCCACTATCTCTGCCCCTGTCACAAGGCCCAACCTGCTCGTTCTTCCACTCACTTTCCACTCGTTCAGCCTTCTGGTGAATCAAGATCTGATCAATCTGGAAAGAGAGTAAGGGCCATGCCCACCTCAGCTGGCAGGCCTGCACACTTTCGTGGCCTCCCTGTCGTTCCTCCCTCCCCACCTCCTACTCACCTGCACCAGGAATTCGAGGCCAGAAGGCACCCCGGGCAGTGGCAAGAGGGGGACAGCAGGCCCTGGGGCACTGGGGCCAGGCGAGGGAAAGAGAGCGAAGCCAGGAGCAGGGGCAGGCACGTGGGCGGGCAATGGCGCCTGCCCTGGCCCAGGATGCTGTGCTGCCTCTGGGTACCCAGCAGTCACAGGGTAGGGAGGAGGGGGCGAAGGGGTGTAGTCTTTGGGGGGCAAATATCCTGTGGGGGAACAAGGGTAGATAAGAAAGGGACCCGTGGCCACATCCCCTTCCCTTTAGCCCATGGGAGACCGCGAGGTTGCGGGGGAAATGTGGTGAGAGCAAACTAAAAAGGTGGGGTGGAGGAGCAGGGCGGAGGCTTCCTCGGAGGAAGGGAGGGGCCCCACCCAGCCAGTCCGAGCACATTCCCAGAGGATGCGTTCGACACCCAGCTCCCAAGTCCGTGGAGAGGGGATAACGGAGACCCTCAGCCTTGCGTCCACTTACCTGCCATTGGAAAGGGATGAGGGTTCGTGGGTTGTGGGTGTCCCGGAAGCGCTTAGTTCTAGAAGTGGAGGCAAGCTCGGAGACAGCCAGACAGACACAGAGACAGACACAAAGACGGACAGGAAAATGCGAAGAGACAGCTGCGCCCGGCGCCCACCCAGGGTCTTTTGGGCGGCACCTTTCTGACTCGGGGAGAAACCGAAAGCGTCAGCAGTTGGGGCAGAGTACCTGGGACCCTGGATTCCCTCTGGGGTTTCCAGAACCGCCCCCTCCCTTTGTTCTCCCATTCTCCACGGAGGCGGCTGTTGGCAAACAGCAGGACAGATGGACCCGCAGTCAGACCGACGGCCCGACCTCGAGGGAGGTGTGGGTCCTGACCCTTCTGCGCCCCGCAGCTCACCTGAAGCCCCTAGAGTAGTGGGGTGCCCAGCGCTCGGAGGCTCACAAGAGCTAGTGGAGGCGGGCCCAGATATGACCCCGCCCCTTCGGCTGTCTAGGCCCTGCCCCTAGCCTAGGAGCTGCGCTTGCGCAGAAAGGATGCCGGGTCTCCTGCCTGGCGGCGGACGTAGGAGCACTGGCTCCTTTGCTTGGTTGGCGTCCCCGCCTCTTCCGTTTGAGTGCCGGAGGCTAGAGAGGAAGCTCTCCCGGGGAGGGCAGCCGGCTGAGACCTAGCCCTGCTACTCCCGCCAATTCTGCGTGCGCTCAGTGCTCAACGCCCCTTGATAGAAAGCGAAGGCAGTTGGCACCGCTCGGGACCCCAGGCTCCTTTTCCCAAGGGCGATTCGGGCCTCGCTGACGCAGCGGAACACCTTTCACATTCATTCATTGAACTCTAGAACTAGTTCCTGGCTCCCTTTCTACATCCCTGTAGCTCCCTCGCTGTCTCTTCTCCCTGATGCTGCAGTACCCATATAGACCTTGCAATGACAGTACTTACTAAGGTCGTGCCAGGCCACGCCAGTGACTGGCAGTCACATAGTGCCAGTAGTGAGTGTGCAAGATGTTAGATTTGGGGAGACCAGAAGATGCAGCACAGTTAGCACGAAAGGCTTCCCCCCAAAGGAGTCCCTTCTTTTAGGTCCTAGGCAGGGGCTCCAGGTGTGAGGGAATCCTGTGCCTTGGGGGCCTATAGGCTGAATGGTAAGAGATGAGTTTAGAGAGGGAAGCCAGCTTATGCCACAGATGGCCTGCCGGAGTTGGGACTTGGTCCCAAGGGTATCAGGGAGCCCACTGAAAGACTTTTAAGACCATATGTAATTAAGAAAAGTTTAAGGTCTAATTTTGTTTTAGAAACACCATTAAAACTGCAATGCGGAGAACAATGGGGGCACCTAGGCTGGGTTGTTGGCAGTAGTCTGGGGGAGAGGGTAGCTGGGGCAGACAGATTGAAGTGGCAGATTTTGGAGATATTCAGACAATATAGAACTTGTTTGGGGCCCTGACCTGTGTGGCTCAGTTGGTTGGGTGTTGTACCACAAAGCAAAAAATCACTGGTTCAATTCCCTTCCTGTTAGGGAATGTGTCCCGGCTGCAGCCTGGTCCCCAGTGGGGCATGTACAAGATGCAACCAATCAATGTTTCTCTCACACATCCATGTGTCTCTCCTCTTTCTCCCTCCCTTCCCCTCTCTCTAAGAATAAATAAGTAATTTTTGAAAAACAAAACTTGTTTGGGGATGAGATGCGATGGTAAAAAAGTCAAGGATGACCTCAAGTGCCTGCCTATTGATCAGGCAGATAAAGGAAAAACTCATCAAGATAAACATGGGGAGCCCTGGCTGGTGAGGCTCAGTGAACTGAGTGCCAGCCTGCAAACCACAGGATCACTGGTTCAATTCCCAGCGAGGGTACATGCCTGGGTTGCAGGCTGGGTCCCCAGTTGGGGGCATGCAAGAGGCAACGACACATCAATGTTTCTCTCCCTCTCTTTCTCCCTCCGTTCCCCTCTCTCTAAAAATAAATAAATAATATCTTTTAAAAAATAAAATAAAGAGTGTGGATTAGGAAGGCATCACCAGGAAGGTGATAGTTAAGTATAAACTTAAAGGAGGTCAAGGATTGAGACTTGGAGACTTCTAAGTGAAGTGTTTCAAACAGAGGCAACAGTGCAAGGACCTCCAAGCAGAAGCATGCCTTACTTGTTCAGTGAACAAAAAGAAGGCTAATGTAGCTGGAATAGAATGAATGAGAGGAAGGTAAGAGAGGTCACAGGAGGCCAGGTCACATACAGCCATGCAGACCATTGGATTATACTCTGAGTGAGATGGGAAATGTTGGAGGGTTCGGACAGAGACATGAGATTCATATAACTGAAACAATGGTCCTCAACTCTGGCCACAAGTTAAAATCAGCTGGGGTGCTTTAAAAAATTGGGCCCCACTTTATATAATCTAAATTAGAATATCTGAGGTGAGATGCAGACATAACTTTTTGAGAATTCTTCAGATTTTAATGTGTAGCTGAGGACTACTGTGTTAGGAGGTTCTCTCTCTCTCTCTCCCTCTCCCCTTTGTCCAGAGTAGGCTATAAATAGGCAAGGCAGAAGAAGGTCTTTGCAAAAAACTAGGTGATATTTGATGGTGGCTTGGGCTAGGGGCCAGAGTGGTAGCAGTGCAGGTGGGGGGAAATGGTAAGATTCCAGCTATGCGTTTGAGCCAACAGCACTTGATAATGGCTTGGATACAGGATGTGAGAAAAAGGGAAGTTAAAGTTGACTCAGGCTTGTCCCAGGAGACCCTTCACAGTGTGGCCTACACACTTACTCTGTTTTGTCTTTTTTGGCTGCCCACTCCATCCTATGCTCTCCAGGCACTCCTGTTTTCTCTCTTGGGTTTTTATTTTTTAAGATTTTTATTAATTTACTTTTAGAAGAGAGGGAGAATAAGGAGAGAAACAACAGTGTGTGAGAGATACAGCGATCAGTTGCCTCTCGCACATCCCCAACTGGGAACCCGGCCCACAACCCAGGCATGTGCCCTGACCGGGAATCTGACTGGCAACCTTTCCGTTTGTGGGACATCACCCAGCCAACTGAGCCACATCAGTCAGGGCTCCCTCTCATTTTGTTACCAGTATGATTTTGTCCCTTTAACTATGCATGCCAAAAAGCCAGTGGTAGACTAAAGTCTTACCAGTCTCCAAAGGCAAAACAAATCCACTGTTTCAATATGTTACAACGTGTTTCTACTTGTAACGGTGAACACAGTATCAAATTATGTTTTAAAGAGTCTATCTTCAGTGTGTTTTTTGTTGTTGTTGTTGTTGTTGTTGTTGTATACAAAATGTGTCTATTGAGATGATTCCCCACCCATCTTGATTCCCGGTGGTTTTAGTGCTGTGTCCTTCTGAAGGAGCATCCTTCTGGAAGCCCGGCTTTTCCTCCTGTAGTCCATCAGAGGACAGCTGAGAAGCTAACACACAAAATGACCACTTGTGCATGGCTAAGACAGTGGTGACTTTACAGCATCCTGGGCACTTCACATCCATGAAGTAGAAATTGGGACTCTGTACCATGAGCTTCTTCCTATGTTTCCTCTTCTCCTCTTCTAGAGAGGGATGAAAGAGATCCTTAGCAAGAGGCATGTCGTTGTGCAGAAGGCATCATCTCCAGAAAGTGTCTTCGCTGTTGAAATCTGAGTTTCTTGGTATGTGCATGAAGGAAAGAACTTAGCTCTGGGAATTGGAAAGAAGAGAGTTTGAATCACATCTTACCCGGGTCCTAGCTGTATGACACAGACCAAGTCACTGTATTTCTCTTGCTTCACTTACCACCAACTTTCAGGACTGTTGATAAGACTGGATGCAACATGTAGTAATAATAGGGACAAATTATCAAGCAGGACTTATTTATATTGGTTCCTCAAGAGCCAAGCCCACTGGCAGGACCAAAGCTAAGTAAGCTATTAGGGATCACTTTACTGGAGGGTGGCTGTTCCAGAAGCCAAGATCTCCCCCACTTAGAGGTTCTCTATGCCCCAAACATTGCCTGAGATGAAGGATGGAAATGGATCAAGAGCCCTAAACTGGAAGGTAGGAGCCTGAAGATCCAGTGCATTCTGGGCCACTCTGGAGGTTCCCTTTGGGGTCTTATTTTACTCTTTAAGTAAAGAAATAAAAAAAATACTGAGATCCTCTATGCCTCAAATCATATCTCATTCCCTAGATATAAATGCTTCAGTGGCTCCCCAACATCTTCAGAAAACAGTCCAAGCTCTTAGCAATCTCCCTACTATTTGGCCCCTGCTGTCAGTACCTTTCACTAGTACCCTCTCATGATCTGCAAGCCAGTCACCAGGAATCCTTTCAGGTCTTGAATGCACCGGGCTCTCTCTTGCTTCAGGGATGCCTTGAAAGCTCTTGCCTTGGTTTGGAACATGCCTCTTTCTCTCCTTATCACCTAATTGCTTCAAGTCTCCACTCAAGTCTAACACTGCTACACTGTAGCTGCTACAGGAGTTGGAGCTCAATAATAACTAAGGTGGGAGATAGAAACTCTGAATTTAAAAGTATGCAGATCCTAATTAAAGTTGTGGGGCTAAATGAGATTACCTAAAAATCCTCAATTAGAGAAATGGTCTGTACTTCTTTGAATGCATACCTTCAGAAAAATTAAGTATGCAACTCCAGTATATTATACTGGTATGCACTTTATAAAACCTACACAAAGGTAGAAATTAAAAAGAATGAAATCAAAATATATATACATAGGAGTTCTAATTTTTTCATTAAAATTTGGAAACCAGCGCTGGCTAGTGTAACTCAGTGGATTGAGCATGGGCTGTGAACCAGTGGATGGATGGTTCGATTCCCTGTCAGGGCACATGCCTGGGTTGTGGGCCAGGTCCCCGGTGGGGGCCATGTGAGAGGCAACCACACATTCACATTTCTCTCCCTCTTTTTCCCTTCCTTCCCCTCTCTCTAAAAATAAATAAAGAAAATCTTTTAAAATATATAATTAAATTTAAAAAATTGGAAACCACTGAATTAAACCACATAGGGGAGGAAAGCTGGCAAAGTGGCCACAGAAACAGGGAAAAGCAGCAGAGTGGTGTCATGGAAGCAACATGATGTGTTTCAAGGACACTGTGGCCAACTGTGTCAAATGCTGCAGAGAGGCTGAGGAAAATGAGATTGAAAATCATCCATTAGCTCTGGCAACCAGGAGGTCACAGGAAGTCACAGGATCCTTCCAAGGGCATTTATGGGGAAGAAATGGGATAAAAGACCAACCAGAGTGGGTTGCAGAGTAAACTTGAGTCCAGGCCCCTCTTCCAAGCTCAGACAACTCCTGGAGTTACCCAACTACCTGCCTGGCACCTCCAGTAACATCTCTTAGACATTTTGGAAGCAATGTGTCCCAAATTGACCTGATTTGCCTCCCACTAATTGCCCCTCCTTCGGTTTTTCCCACCTGAGTAACAGCGCCTCTATCCAATCAGGTGTGTAAGCCAGAACCCTCCCTCTTATCCAGTGTGCAAAGCATCAGCAAGTCCTATCAGCACTATCTTAAAACTATATCTGAGTGGAATCACTTTCACCACCTCTCCCACCCTAAGCCAAGGCACCATCACCACCTCACCCCTGGACCTCTTCAGTGGCCTTCTGACTGGTCTCCCTGTTGCCATCCTCCGACTGGTTTTCCAGATATTTTAAACATATCAGATTCTAGCACTCTCACTTTAAAAATCTTTCAATGATTTATTGCTGCACGACAAAGAAATTCCAAGTGTCTGCCTGCAAGGTCCACACTGGCCATCCCAGCCCCCACTCTCACCCAGTGTTGGCCACACTGATTTTACTTCTTCTGACTCACTCAGTTTTCTCCTGCGTGAAAGATTTTGAACTGCTCCTTTTTGGCCTGTTTTGCCAGCTAGTTTTTGTGTCTAGAATACATTTCCTTCCAGTTTTGCAAGGCACATCCTCCGCTGCTCCAGTTCTACTGCCTCCGGTCTTTTCCTTCAAGAACAGCACAGCTCCAACGATATATTTGTGTTTAGTCATTTAGGGTCCATTTCCACTACTAAAGTTTCATTAAGGAAAGGATGGCATCTATCTTGTTCACAGTTGAATTTCCTTGTGTTTGATGCATGATCAATACTTGATGAGCGCTGACTTAATAAATGCTGCCCCCTAAGTATCTCCCAGTTCTCTTCATGCTGTGGGAGCTACCCCAGCCTGCCTTGTCATTTTTTATCACTCCTGTTTTCAGAAACTCGGCTCACACGGGATTCCTTTAGTCCCACACTTCTCCACTCCCGCCTCTGTTCGCTGTGTTTCCTTCACACAACTGAGTTCTTTCAAGGGTCACCTCAAACATTGTGAAACATTTTCTGACCCCTAGTAGATGTTCTATCCCTTCTTTGAACCCCAAAGCATACTGTGACTACAGTAGCCCCCTGTATCCAAAGGGGATACATTCCAAGACCCCTGGTGTGTGCCTGAAACTGCAGATAGTACCAAACCCTACATATTCTTTTTTTTTTCTTTTTTCTTTTATTTTATCTGTTTTTTTCCTGTTGGACTGTTGGCTGAAGTCTTCATACAGACTCAATGCTTTTTTGGTATGATAGGGTTGCCATCTATCAGGACATGTTTCTCTTCATGTCTTCCACCCAACTTAATGCCTTTTCCATTTCAACACAGAATTTACCAAGCATTGTAGCTGTAACTTTTGCAGTTTAAGGTGTGACAACAAAATGAGCACAAATTTCTTCCCTCTTCACAACTTCACAGACAGAAGCTTAGTTCTGACTGTAAATCTTAGCAACCTCAGCATGACTTTTTTTTTCTTTCCTTAAGTCAAGAACTTTCACCTTTTCACTTAGAGAAACACTTTACAGCTTCTCTTTGGCCTATCTGAATTGCCAGCATCATTACTCTTGTGCTTTGGGGCCATTATTAAGTAAAATAAGGGCTACCAAACACAAGCAGTGCAATACCCTAACAGTCAATCTGATGAATGAGATGGCTACTAAGTAAATAACGGGCTGATAACTCTGGACAAAGGGGTGATTCACATCACAGCGAGACAGTGCAGGATGGTGTGAGATTTCATCACACTACTTAGAACAGCACGCCATCTACAATTTACCAACTGTTTATTTCTGGAATTTTCTATTTTGCATTTCTGGGCCATGGATGACTGTGGGTAACTAAAACTGTGCAAAGTAAAATCATGGAAAGTCCCCACAAATAAGAGGGGGCTACTGGGACAGCACTCCTCCCGTCCTGCTTTGCCTTAACACTGACTTCTAGAGTAAGCGAGTGCTCAATAAATTTGTGGAATGACAGGGCTGAAAACCACTACCCTACAGTAATCTTCAAATTCTTATGACCATCTGAACCACTAGAATCTGAAGACAAGCGTATTAGAATACAGATCCCCAGGCCTCAAAGAGGCTTCAGTGAGAATCTGCATTATTTCAAGCATTCTTTCTGACTCTGATACCCACCAGTTTAAGAACCTCATAACAAATTAACTTGAGGTGAACAGAATCCCCATACCCAAAGCTCACTGATTCAGTCTTAGGAAAGGGAGGGAGTTCAGAAGTTGATAACTCCTACCTTTCCTCCTCCAAGAGGTTAGATGAACAAAGACTCCAAAGTTCTTTACTTGCCTTTCTTTTTTAATCCCCTCCCTGCTCCAATTCTCAAAACAGTGCCCAGAAATCAAACAAGGAAGCTCAAAGAGCCAAGGCAAGCCAGCCCAAGAGTAGAAGGCTCCCTCCTGCAGGGGCCAAGGTCTGGATGCTGGGGTCTCCACTCAGAGCCTGGTAGTAAAAGCTGGTGCAGAATAAGGTGGTTCCAGAGGCTAGCAGTAATCCGGCCTGAAGGAGATGACAAGGAAGCAAACAAGATAGTAAAGAAATGGCAGACTGAAGAGTTGGTGGGGCTCGGTCAGGGTTAGGCAAGGGGGTAAGATTACCCAGAGAGGCTTTCTGCAATGGGGCACCGCTAACAGGGCTAGGCTGTGTAAGAAGTGGTGTTTGTTGGCTTTGTCAAAGAGCTGTAAGAAAGAGTAACGGGGAAACCTCCTAAGAAACAAAGAACCCTGGATCCCATGGGACAAAAGCCCATCCCTCATGCCTCAGGGTTGCAGCCCTTGCTGCTCCAAAGACTCATGCTCCCCCCTTCCCTACTTCCCTCAGGGACCCCAGACTTTGTGCCCTGATAAACCAGAAGTCGGCGAACCCCAGCGCAGTTACTTCACCTCCTTCCCGTAGGCATCTGGAAACTGGGCGCCTGTGTAAAGGAGATGCAAATGTTACCAGTCTTAACGCCTCAACTCCTGGGAGGACCCTGGTGGACACTGGAGAGAAAGGGCACCCCCAGGAGGCTTCTCATTGGTGGAAACACATCCTGGGAACCAACTGGACCGGACTGAGGGACTCGAAAAGGTTTAGGGCTGGCAGGCTGTCTGGTCTATGAAAGACCCAGTACTTCCCACAGACTCCGCCCCGCACCAGACCCCATAGGTCGTCCCAGGCACAATCCCAGCTCCATCCCCAGCGCCCTGACCGTGCGCCCCGTAGGTGGCCAAGCCTAAGGCCCCGGCTCCAGACAAGGCACCCAAGCGACGGAAAGCTGCCCCTAGCCCGGCCATGGCAGTAGATGGTCACGCGCCTGGAGAACACCGCCCAGGACTTCGAAGAAGCCAACCAATCCCGAGCTCCCATGCAAATAAGGTGCACAGATGTCCAATCAGGGCCGTGTTCATTTCAGCGTCTAGGTCCTCGACCGGGTGCTTGCGCCTTTGTAAAACCTAAGTTGAATGGCGAAGACATCTGGCGGGCGGAGAAATCAGAACCAATTAGGAGCGGAGGAGAGGAGCAGTGGGGGGCGGGGTTGAGGGGCGGTACTAGAGGATTTGCGTCACGGATTGGCCCACTTTCCAAGTTGATCTCCTCTTCTAACACCCCCTCCCACCTCCTGCCAATTTCCAAAAATCCAGGTCCCCATGAAAAGTTCTGGCCCTTTCCCCACAGGCTCTTCCTTTTCTCCTTTAAAACAGACTCGCACCCAAAAAGAGGCGACCCCGCAGTTACCCAAGCCCCACCCATCTCCACTAAACCCCGCCTACTATACATATGGCTCCTCCTCCAGGTCCGAAGGCCCCGCCTTCGTTATATGATGCCCCGCCCCCTATAGTTCACCCCAGTACCACCAACCGTGAGATCCCCGAGGGTGGGATATCTGGGGGGATGTTTCCTTCCTGCACGGGACCACTTAGTTCTTATGTCCGTCTGTCCACTCCCTCCCTTTTCCACCTTCTTCAATCCCCCCACACTCTGGAGAGCGGGCGGGCAGGCAGGCGGGTGGGAGCGAGGGGTGTGCGCCGCTCTCTCTGCAGGGGGCGGGGGAGGCGGCCGCGCAGTGACGCGCGGGGCTGCTGCGGCTGCTCCGCCGACGGATCATCACTCTCGGGCTGGGATGGACGCGGGGCGGGTGGGCCCTGGCACGCGGAGCCAGGAGTCCGGGCCTCCTGGCTGCTGAGCGTCCCCCGAGGCCTTCCCCTTACCCCCCCTTTCCCTCCTAGGAGCAGTGCCGACCCCTGCCCCGGGGCTCCAGACTCTACTCCCGCCTTCCTCCGACTCCCCGGACCTCCCACCCCCGCCCGCCCTGGGGATCGACTAGATCCCTCCCTCTCCCCGAGGATTCCGGCTGGATCCCTGCCCCTGCACCGCGGATCCTGCGCTCCCGGGCTCCGGGCCCCTGGGGATTGCCGTGGACTCCTCTACCCGCACCCGATTCCTTAGGATCCTCCGCCTGTACCGCCTTCTGGTCCCTCGAAGCCGGCCCACGGAGCCAGTGGATCCTCAATCCAGTCTTGTCCCGTTGCCCCCACCTCACTCCTCTGTCCCCACTGCGGGACTCCCTGTTCTCCGCTTCCTCCTGACCCCATCGCCTACCTCTCCCCCGGGATCGACTGGATCCCGGCCCCGCCCCCTGGGGCTGGGGCGATCCCCCTCCCCCGCTGGGTGAGGCGCTGCGGGCGGGGGCTGGGCCTGCGGGACCGCGGGGGCTCAGAGGCCGCCGCCCCCTACTCGGAGCTCCTGGATGGAGGCACCACGGCCCCAGGGCTGAGCCAGGTAGGAGCTAAGCTGGGTCTGGTGGAGGGGATTTCGTGGCGGTCCACTAGGGTCTCCCACTCCCCATCTCTCCCTGCGCCTGGTTTCCCTCAGCCTGCTCTGTCTGCTGGTCTCCGCCTAGGGATGCTCTCGCCGTGTCTCTCAGTCTCGGTCTCTTTGTCTCTGCCTCTCCCCAGCCCATGAATGATCCTTTGAATGGGCCCACAGACCCCATGTGTTCCCATCTCCCCCTCCCCCTCCTTCTCCCCTTCCCAGCCAAGCCATTTTTCCCCACTGCAGGAAGGGGGGGGGGGCTGCGGCCTGAGCCCCCGTCCCTCAACTCTCCCTGGCTGTGGGAGTCAGGCCTGGATGGTCAGGAATGGAAAGAGCAAGAGAGAGGAATAGAGAGGAAGGGGGAGCAAGATGTGGCAGACAGAAAGGAGAAAGGAGAGAAAATGGGGGAGACAGGGAAAGAGGAGGAGAAAGAGAAACAGAAAAGGCTTGAGGGAGAAATTTGGGGAAGGTATGTGAAGGAGAGAAATGAGAAACACTAAGGAGGGAAATATGGAAGAGAGTGATGAAAAGAGACTGAGGGACAGAGACTGAAGGCAAGAGATGGAGCAGTCTGGAAGAGACTGGGAAAGATGCGCTGAGGGAGCCTTATGGAGAGGAAAGAGATGGAGGGGGGTGGCTCCAGAGGGAGGGAAGAAGGGAGAGAAGCTGTCAGGGAGAAGGCCACAGGCCCAAAGTACCTTAAGAGAGAAAGGGTGACAGAGGCAGATAAACCGAGTTAGTAGGAGGGGGAGGGGATGGCAAGGCCATGGAAGCAGAGCCCACCCTGGTATGGGCAGAGGAAATCCTGGGGGAGCCAGCCCCAAGCCCTCTCTAGGTGATGGAGGAATAGGAGCTTTAGAGGACCTGAAGAGGGGGAGGGCATGACTGAGTGTGTGTGGTAAGGATTCCTGTGTCCTCATCTCTGGAATAAATTGACACCTGCAGAGAGCCACCCGCGGGCTGGCGCCTGGCTCTGAAAACCCCACGTCAGCAAACAGCTTTGGCAGCTGGGGGGGTTGGGGGGGTTGCTGAAATGACCTGAGTATTGCCCCTTCAGTCAGATCTCTTCCCTTGTCCTGCTCCTGCTGCCCTGAGCACCCAGGTATCAGAGCAGCATCTGCGGGGGACTGGCAAGGGGAAGGGGAGGTGAATAGCAGAGATAGGATGAGAAAAAGCCTAGGTTTGCCCCCAGGACACTGGTCAAAATACCATGTGTGGAAGAAGAGCTGCCTGGAGTACAAGGCTGTTCAAGACTGTGGGAGAGGGGCAGTCAGTATCTGACTCCCTCTAAACCCACCTCAACACCCCTTCTCCCCAGCCAGAGGCCTGGTCACTAGGACTAGGCTCTGATTGGCCAACAAGGGCCAAGAGGCGGGTCTTTTAGGGTTCTTTAATGCCTCCAGTCTCCCGCTCCCCTCAACCCCCTCAACGTATACACTTCTTCCTCTATGCTAACGTTGGGGGAAACTCTAGCTTTCTGACTCATGCCTCTGCCCTCATGCCTAGAATGGACCCCATAACCAAGCCAGTCCCTTCCCCTCTCCCTCCAGACCTGCCCCCCCACCCAGGGTTAAAGCTGCAGCCCGTTGCCGAGGTAACATTGCGGGGCAGCATCCCGTCGCTCAGCAACCAGCTGCAGGATCACACATCTGTCCCTGGATTTGCCCCCCTCCAGCATCCCCTCCCTACTCTAGCCCCTGCCTCAATGCATCTTAACTTCTGAGGGAAGCAATGGAAAGGGCCTGGGGAAAAGGGGTCCCCCCCACTGCTGCACAAATCCTTAGGGAATGCCATGTCAAAGGGAGGAGAAGGTGCTGGGCTTGTGCAGTCCCAAGGAAGGCCTGGAGTCTGGCCTGGGGTGGGGGTTAAGTACCATGAAATTACAGCTCAGGAGTAATTAACACGTATAAACAAACCCGCCACTTCCTGCTAATTAATGACTTGGTATTTTTATTTTCTCTTCCTTGTCTATCTCGTCCCTCCCAGGGAGGTGGGAACTGGGACTCCTAAGTCCCTAAGGAGAGCCCTCCTGGTAGGGATAAGGCAAATAAAGCAGCAGGAAGGAGGCAGGCTGGGTCTGGGGAGCTGACCATCCTTCCCCTCTGATTGTGTCCTGGACATTTACCACGTCTTGACCCTACCCCCCAGCCTCACACTTTTCTATCTGGGTCTCTGCTGATGGAGGGGGTTTGGGGGGTGAGAGGAAGTGCTGGGGGGCCTGAGGGTGGAAGAAGGGGGGCAACTGGTCTGAATTCCACGTCACTAATCACTTGTCTCTTCTGTTTCCCCATTCCCTTCTGTCTGCCTTTCTTCCCTTCCCTTCTTCCACTTCTCCTATGTATTTTTCTGTCTGTATCTTGCATACCCTTTCCCTCCAACCCACGGGTCCAGCCTGCATTCACCTTTTCCCACTTCCTGCCCCTTCCCCACCCCTTGCCCCCTCCATGGAGAGGAACAGACCCCTTCTCTGTCCAATCTAACCCAGGTCCCTTCACACTCCCCTCCTCCCTCCTTTCCCGCCCCCTCCTCCCTCCTGGGGTGAGGGGGGCCTCCCTCCCTCTCCCCCCCTTCTCTCTCTCTCCGAGGGGGGGGGTCCCGGGGAGGGAGGGGGGGTCCCCCTATCAGCATGTGGCTCCTGGCGCTGTGTCTGGTGGGGCTGGTGGGGGCTCAACGTGGGGGAGGGGGTCCTGGAGGCAGTGCCCCTGGTGGCCCCGGCCTGGGCCTCAGCAGCCTCGGGGAGGAGCGCTTCCCAGTGGTGAACACGGCCTACGGGCGAGTGCGCGGTGTACGGCGTGAGCTCAACAACGAGATCCTGGGCCCCGTCGTGCAGTTCTTGGGCGTGCCCTACGCCACACCACCCCTGGGCGCCCGCCGCTTCCAGCCGCCCGAGGCCCCGGCCTCGTGGCCGGGCGTGCGCAACGCCACCACCCTGCCACCCGCCTGCCCGCAGAACCTGCATGGGGCACTGCCAGCCATCATGCTGCCTGTGTGGTTCACTGACAACTTGGAGGCAGCTGCCACCTACGTGCAGAACCAGAGTGAGGACTGCCTGTACCTCAACCTCTACGTGCCCACTGAGGACGGTAAGGGCGCGGGCACCATGCCGGGCACTCTGTGGACACAGCCCACAAACACACATGCAGAACTTCAGGCACTGGCACAGTCCAAATGGGAGCTGGGCTTTGTGGGGACAGTGAGAGGACAGTATGTCCCTGGTGGCTCTGCGCTCCAAACGTGGTATGGGTACCTGCCAAGCAGTCCCAGGAATGAATCCCATAGACAGCCATCTCCCAAGTTTCACCCCCACAGAGACAGCCAGTGGTAAGGTCAGCAGGCACGAAGCTGGACTTACCCAGCTGGTCCCCACAGAGGAGGTATCCATCACCTGCCTGGGCACCCATTCCACTCTACCCCCACCTCCCACCCCCAGGCCTGGGCTTGTCCCTGGCTTGCCCACTTTAGCACCATCTATAGCTCAAGGACATCAGACTCCTCCTTTCCCCCAGGCCAGTCCTGCAGACTTCCATCTATCACATCACATCCAGAGCCCCTTGCCTAAGCTGAGGGCCCCTTCTCCAAGCTGAGGGCCCCTTCTCCAGGCTCTCTGATCCCTATGTCCTCTGATCCTTCTACAATCCTGAAGGATCAGAGCAAGGCCTTGCCAAGGGCCTCTCCACTCATGGCACACCCACCCATCCCCATCAGAACACCTTCCCTGGAGCTCTTCAACTGGCTGTCTTGTCAATAAACTCTCAATTCAGTTCGCTACAGCTCTGCTCAAAGCCCTAGCACACTCCCCCTGGACAGTTCTGCTCCTGCCAACCTCCAGCACACTAAGATTAATCAGAGTACCCTTCAGAGTGCCTTCCAGCTGTCCACAACAGAGGGAGTCAGCACAACTCCAGCCACCACAATAGACCATCCTCACAGCCCCACGCTACCCTTCTTACACCCTATGTCACTACTCCGAAATACCCCAACACCTTGTCAGAGACCAGCTACTCCTACCACACCCCCTACAGGTCATTTTCCAACAACTTTACACACAGGCCTGGTACCAGGAACCCTGTTGGGTATGTACACCCTACACACCCAACAACCCACCTCATGTACCAGGTCCCTCAATGGATCAGGATCTCTACTGCTCAACATGCAGTCATATACCCAATCGATCCACACACTGACCATGTGTGTGTTCCAACACCCACATACTGCAGCTCCCAGCACCTTTACACAGCACATGCCCCAACAGTTTTCTAAAACTGTGTACCCCATCACCCACACCTGTGGCTCCCACTATTCCTGGATATAGATCATGTGCCTAGTAATACCCATACATAGATAGACCTTTGTCCCTATAACCCTGCACCTGGACCACGTGCTCCAGCAGGCCACTCACACCACAGCCCCTGTACCCAAAGTCCTCTCATGCCAATCACAGAACACTTCCAGCACCTCAACCTGCCCATCTTGTTCCCAGCACCTTTGTGGACAATCCACCCTATCTTGCTCATACCAGCCATGTACCCTAACACCCTAACTACCCCTCCCCATATAAACCATGCCTCACAGTAAGCTGTACACACAACGCACAGAAGGAGCATTCACTGTAATCTCATTCAGATTCCAAGCACCCTAATAGAACATTGGACACCCTCTGCATGAGAGGCATCCACTCCACATTCCCCACCCTCTCATGGAATATTTACTGCATCCAGCATTCTCCCTCCTGTGAATTCTTCACCCCAGCAACTTCACAGAGACTGTCCTTCTCAACACTCTCCATTTGTGGGCTCTCCACTCCCACATCTTCACGTAGGCTGTCCAATCCAGCGTCCTCCTCAGTGAAACACCCATCCAGCACTTCCTGCCAAAGGGCTGTCTACCCCAACATCTCCACACAGATTGTCCACCCTGCCTCACACCTTCTGTATTTTTTAACCATCGCTTACTGCCATCCCACTTAGGGGCCTGATGCATTCAGGTGATCT
This sequence comes from Anoura caudifer, assembly GCA_004027475.1. Taxonomy (NCBI): domain Eukaryota; kingdom Metazoa; phylum Chordata; class Mammalia; order Chiroptera; family Phyllostomidae; genus Anoura; species Anoura caudifer. The sequence goes on from PVKU01004236.1 coordinate 60,753, forward strand.
CACTGAATCTTCACATCAGTTCTGGAAGGAAGAGGTTGACTCAGGCAAACACACATACACTTAATACTCACAAACGTGCATGCCTTGCTAATTTCATCCCCATTCCCATCCTGTCAGAGAAGAACAGACCCTGACTCTAATGGGTCCCCACAGGACTATTATTGCCATTTGGGAGAAGCTTTCCACAGGCTGGCCTGGGCCTTGCTGACCCATCTCTCCCCCCCTGCTTTTGAGGAGAAACCAGTCTTCTTGTGGGAAACCCCTCAGGCCCCTGGGTTCCAGCTCTCCCCTGAAAGAAACCTGGAGCCAAACTCTGGGCCTAGTCTTGGACCCTTCCTTGACAGTGGGCACACTTTGTGCTTCCAAGCACTTCCTGGCACCTTATGTGTCAGGCTGGCTCAGGGCACTGTGTTTCTTATTCCCTATTTGTGGACTGAACCCCCAATTGGGGAGGGGGGATTTTTGGCATTAGAGCAGTGGTTGGTGAAGGGCTGGTGCCCCTGGTGGGAGATTTACCATTTGGAGGGAGGAGAGCAGGCCTGGGTAGGGGATGAAGTTTGGTGGGTGGGTGGGGCAGAGGGAAGAGGTGGAGTGGAGGGCAAGACCTGATGACCCCTTTCCCTGCTTCACCCCACATTGGGGACATGGGGTGAGAAGCCAGGCCTGTGAGTGCGGATGGAAGAGAAATGCTGGTGGCTGGGAGGCTGGGTAGGTGGGCAGGCAGCTTTAGCTGACCTACCCACAGCCTTCCAGATTGGCTCAGAGGAAAGCAGAATCCTTTCTGCTGCAGCCCCTCCTCTCTACAGCCTTGGGGAGCAGGCAGGTGATTGGCTAGCCCTGAAGAGGGCCTGTGTGAGTGGTGGCCCAGGTGGCAAAGCTGGCCTTGGTCTCCTGGGCAGGTTTCCCCTCCCCTCCCACCCTGCCTCTAACACCTTTTCATTTCCAGCAATTAGCCAACACATCTACAAGCCAAATCCTTTCCAGCTGAATCAGTATGTCTTAAGACAGGCCTCAGCCCACTTAGGCACCCCCCTCCAAAACCAGCCTTTTCTTTGGGGCATGACTTTTTCTGGGGAGGGGAACAAAATTGGGTTGTAAAAAACGTTTTTCTCTTTTCTTGGTTTCTTTTTCTTGCAAACAAATTTTGCTTTTTTTGGCTTATTTTTTCTGCCCCCCACCCTCCCCTTTTCTACTTTCTCTCCTCCCTTCCCCATCCACCACCTACCCTGACCCCCAACTTTCCCCACAAAATTGTCCTTTTTTCTCTGTTTTGTGTTCCCGGTCTTAGGTCCGCTCACAAAAAAACGTGACGAGGCGACGCTCAATCCGCCAGACACAGGTAGATTTAAAAATCCCGCTGCTGCATGTGGTTGCTGATAAGAGGACGTTCAGTTCACGGCCCTGCCCCTCACTAAATACCCCCACAGCCCTGAAGGCCCGCAGTTGTTCTTCCCACTAAAAATGAAAAAGAAAAGAAAAGAAAAATTTGTAATATTGAAAAAGAGAATTATGAAAACTTCAAATGAAATTTGAACAAAATTGGACCCACTAGAAAAACCTGCAAGAAAAGCTAAACATGGTGAAAATATAGTGAAAAAAATTGGAATGTCAGAAAAAAATAAAACACCAAAAATTGGATAAAATGTTAAGAGTTTGACAAAAATTTGGACTGTTTTGAAACTTGTGAAATGTAGCATTTGAAAAAACTATTTTAATTTGAAGCAAAACAACATTTGAAAAGAAAATTAAGTTGGCAAATTGATGACACATTGAAACATCAGAAGCCTGCTATAATTTCCAAAGGCCTGTTAGATGCAGAAAATGCAAATATTGAAGCAAATTAAAGAATCTGGAAATTTTTTTAAAACAGGGCCCAATCTCTTGAAGTTTCACCACTAAATTTTGAATAAAAAAAAATGCAAAGAATTTTTTTCTTTTTTTCTTTTTTTTCCAAAAAATGGATCTTTTTTTTTTTTCTTTTCTTGTTGAATCTGCCCCGAGAGCTTCTTGCTTTTTGGTTGTTGTTGTTTTTTTTTTCTTTCTTTCTTCTTTCTTGATCCTGTTTTTTGTTGTTGGTTTTGAATTCTTGTTGCCCCAGCCCCACTTCCTGCTCCTTCCCTTTCTGACCCCCCTCCTCCCACACTGGGAGTAGAGGTGCTGGGTGGGGAGGAGGGGGGAGAACTGAGGGTGTTTAGGACAGGACCTTGGAGGGAAGGAGACTCAGCCTGAACTTCTTGGAAGGCCACTGGAGGTTCCGGAACAAAGGGAAAAATAGGATTTGGGGAGGACATAAAGGAGGTACTGCCCGCCTAGGAGCTTCTGGCCGAAGTCAGGCAGGGGGAGGTGTTAGAGAAGGTCCTGAGAGAAAGAAGGCAGGAAGCTGCCTGCAGGGAATGGAGGGAAGTGTCTTAGTGACCTGTTGGTTGACCTCTGGCTAGAAGAAAGTTTCAAGCAGGAAGCAGGAGGCTGGCAGAGCCACTGGGGACCAGGTGTGGAGGCCCAGGCCTGGCTCTTGTTTGCTGAGGGCCCAGGCTAGGCAGAGATTGTAGGTGTCATGAAGGAGGAAGGCGTGTGGGCCAGGAGTCAGCCCAGCCCTGGTGCAGAGGCTGCAGGGGAGGGTACTTACATAGCCTTGGGGACTGTGGCAAGCCCTCTCAGACCTTCTCCTGGAATTAGTCACTCTTTAGTCCAGTCTGGAGTGCCTCAAAAGTCTACTACATGTCACAGTGATTATGGGATCCTTTTGGGACATGACAAGAGAAGGGTCTGGTGCAGAACCCAGGGCTCAGGCCAGTTTGCAGGGGGTTCCAAGACAGGGGAGCCGCACCCTGGCTTCATTAAGCAAGCTCTTTCCCACCCTGCCTCCTTCTTGCATAGTAATTAGGCTGGGGGTTGCCATGGTGACTGGGGAGGTGACCTAGAAAGGAATTAGGGCAGGGAGGAGACCAAGCCCCCAGGGACACTAGGGCCTGGCACCCCCTCATGGACAGACCAGTCTACCATGTGGAGCTGAGGCCCAAGGCCTAAGTCTGAGAAAAGCCCAGGATCCTCCTAGCATCTTTAGCTCCAGTGCCAGCCTTAGGAGCTCACTCTTCCTAGGAGCAGGAAGGAGATTTGCTGTGTGCGTGTGTGGGGAGGAGGTCCCCTTGATCCAGCAGATGCCCTGAGGGGGGCCACCCCCCACCCCTGCCTCTGTTAGGCTTCTTGGAAGATCTGCCTGGCATTTGAAGAAGTGTCATGGAGCAGACTGGCAGGAGATGGGGAGGGACCTTCTGCCAGAGCTAGCTGGGGAGGGAGGGAGGGGAATCCGGTCTTGCCCCCCAGGGATGGGAATGACATGTCCCCTGAGCTCTGGGCTGGTCTTCAGCAGTCCTGGGAGCTGGGAGGTGCTGCTTCTGGTCTCACTGTGTCCTTATCCCCACTTCCGGCCCACCTGCCCACCCCCCTCCCCACACAGATATCCGAGACTCTGGGAAGAAGCCTGTGATGCTGTTTCTGCACAGCGGCTCCTACATGGAGGGCACTGGGAACATGTTCGATGGCTCTGTCCTGGCCGCCTATGGCAACGTCATTGTAGCCACGCTCAACTACCGGCTTGGGGTACTCGGTGAGGGAGAGCAGCCAACTCTAGGGAGTCTGGGAGGGGGGCCTGGTGGGTGGGGTCCTTTAAACCCAGGAGCAGCAAAATGGCTTCTGGGCTGGTCTGAGCTGCCCAGATAAGAGGTAAGGATGCTGTGACACCCCCCAGGTAGCTCCCTTTCTTCCTTTACCTCCAGGATTTCTCAGCACCGGGGACCAGGCTGCAAAAGGCAACTATGGACTTCTGGACCAGATCCAGGCCCTGCGCTGGCTTAGTGAAAACATTGCCCACTTTGGGGGTGACCCTGAGCGCATCACTATCTTTGGGTCTGGGGCAGGCGCATCCTGTGTGAACCTTCTGATCCTTTCTCACCATTCGGAAGGTACCAACAACCTCATTAGTCTGCCAGTCCTGTCCCCTTTTCTACCAGGTCCCCCTTCTCTGTTGGGCTGATACTGCCTGGCCTAATACCTGCCTATCCCACCAGGGTTGTTCCAGAAGGCTATTGCCCAGAGTGGCACTGCCATTTCCAGCTGGTCTGTCAATTATCAGCCGCTCAAATACACGCGACTACTGGCGGCAAAGGTGGGCTGCGACCGGGAGGACAGTGCTGAAGCTGTGGAGTGTCTGCGTCGGAAGCCTTCCCGGGAGCTGGTGGACCAGGACGTGCAGCCCGCCCGGTATGGGTATTGGTGTGGGCGTGGGAGAGGGCTGGGTCCAGACCTTCGCCCACCTTGCTGAGTCCAAGGAGGTTGAGGATGAGAGGTGTCTGCAGTTTTGACAAGGAGAGGTGGGCTTCAGGCCCCTCTAGTGGCCCTGCCTTCTTCTCTTGGAAGCCTCCCCTAAGTGGAAGTGAGTGGAGGTGCCCAAACAGGGCAAGTGTACACAAGGTGCCATAAAGTGCTTCAGAGAAGACTTCCAAGTCCAAGTGCCCTGAAGGATTTGTAAGAGAGGTTTTTTCCCCTCACCCCGTGATATACTTATTGATTTCAGAGAAAGGAAGGGAGGGAGAGAGGGGGACAGAAACATCAACGTGAGAAAGAAACATTGATTGGTTGTCTCTCAAACATCCCCCAACCGAGGACTGAACCTGTAATGCAGGCATGTGCCCTGACCAGGAATCAAACCCAAGACCCTTCGGTTTACGGGATGATACTCCAGCCAACTGAGCCACATCAACCAGGGTGGATTCATAGGAGATTTAACTCCTAAGAATCTTCCAGGCAGAGGGCTTAACAAGCTATGAATTGAGAGGAGGCCAGTGAACAGGTGATGAGACTCTGACCCCTTCTCCCCAGCTACCACATCGCTTTTGGGCCCGTGGTGGACGGTGATGTTGTCCCTGATGACCCTGAGATCCTCATGCAGCAAGGAGAATTCCTAAATTATGACATGCTCATTGGTGTCAACCAAGGGGAAGGCCTCAAGTTCGTGGAGGACTCAGCAGAGAGTGAGGATGGTGTGTCCGCCAGCGCCTTTGACTTCACAGTCTCCAACTTTGTGGACAACCTGTATGGCTACCCAGAGGGCAAGGATGTGCTGCGGGAGACCATCAAGTTTATGTACACAGACTGGGCCGATCGGGACAACGGTGAGATGCGGCGCAAGACCCTGTTGGCACTTTTTACTGACCACCAGTGGGTGGCACCAGCCGTGGCCACCGCCAAGCTTCATGCTGACTACCAGTCCCCTGTCTACTTTTACACCTTCTACCACCACTGCCAGGCTGAGGGCCGGCCCGAGTGGGCAGATGCAGCACACGGGGACGAGCTGCCCTACGTCTTTGGTGTGCCCATGGTGGGTGCCACAGACCTCTTCCCCTGCAATTTCTCTAAGAATGATGTCATGCTCAGCGCCGTGGTCATGACCTACTGGACCAACTTCGCCAAGACTGGGTGAGGGCCAGAGGGCCTGGGTGGGGCACCATGCTGGCAGAGGCACACACACCCTCCACTCTTCACTCCTTCTCTTTCTCACTTCTTCACAAGGCCACCATCCTTACATTATGGCACCTTGCCTTCTCGACTCAGACACCTGCTGGATACCTTCTCTGTGCCAGGCACTGAGTTGCGTGTTGGAGATTCAGCAGAGTTAAACAGAGCATTCCCTGTCCTTTCTGGGGGTGGGCTTACTTGGTGGCTTTGGCTCCATGGCTGTCTCTTCTTCCCTCCCTTGCCCAGTTACCCTCTCTCTTCTCCCAGTGCTCTGCCCTCTGACAGCTCCCATCTGTGTCTGAGCATATGTAGGAATTTGGGCCCCCTGTCTCTTTATGTCTGTCTCTACATCTCGCCTCTTGAAAGCCATTGATATCTCTCCCTTTCCCTTCGATCTGTTTGCTTTTTGCTTGCTGATTTCACCGTGGTTGTCTTTCATCTGTCTTTATGTTTCTGCCTCTATATGTTTTTCTCACTCAGACTCAGCCTCAGCCTGTCTCTGTCCCTCTGTCCTCATCTCTGGCTGTCTCTGGCAGTCTGTCTCCATCCATCCTTGTTTTTCTTTCCCTGTCTCTGGAAATTTCTTTATCTCTTCTATCCATCTCTCTCTGCCTCTTGACTCTGACTTCCTTCCATTTCCCTGGCTCTCTGCATCTCTGCCTCCTTCCTCATTCCTCCGCCACCCTCCCACACCTGTTGGAGCTTCACCCTCACTCCTACTTTCCCTGCCCTCCTGTGCCCACAGCGACCCCAACCAGCCAGTGCCGCAGGACACCAAGTTCATCCACACCAAGCCCAACCGCTTTGAAGAGGTGGTATGGAGTAAGTTCAACAGCAAGGAGAAGCAGTACCTGCACATTGGCTTGAAGCCGCGCGTGCGTGACAACTACCGTGCTAACAAGGTGGCCTTCTGGCTGGAGCTTGTGCCCCACCTGCACAACCTGCACACGGAGATCTTTACCACCACCACACGCCTGCCTCCCTATGCCACACGCTGGCCACCTCGCCCGCCCCCCGGCGCCCCGGGCACACGCAGGCCCCCACCACCTGCCACTCTGCCACCAGAGCCTGAGCCCGAGCCAGGCCCCAGGGCTTATGACCGCTTCCCTGGGGATTCCCGGGACTACTCCACAGAGCTGAGCGTCACTGTGGCTGTGGGGGCCTCCCTCCTCTTCCTCAACATCCTTGCCTTTGCCGCCCTCTACTACAAGCGGGACCGGCGGCAGGAGCTGCGGTGCAGGAGGCTCAGTCCCCCTGGTGGATCAGGCTCTGGTGTGCCTGGTGGGGGCCCCCTGCTCCCTACCACTGGCCGAGAGCTACCACCAGAAGAGGAGCTGGTGTCACTGCAGCTGAAACGGGGTGGTGGCGTTGGGGCGGACCCTGCTGAGGCCCTGCGCCCCGCCTGCCCACCCGACTACACCCTGGCCCTGCGCCGGGCACCAGACGATGTGCCTCTCTTGGCCCCTGGGGCCCTGACCCTGCTGCCCAGTGGCCTGGGACCACCACCTCCCCCGCCGCCACCCTCCCTCCACCCCTTTGGGCCCTTCCCCCCACCTCCCCCCACCGCTACCAGCCACAACAACACTCTACCCCACCCCCACTCCACTACCCGGGTATAGGGGATGGCTGGGGGGGCCCTCCTCCCCAGCCCTCCCACCGGCAGGAGTGCCACTCGGAAGGCAGGGAGGAGGACTTGGCAACAGGCTTTTTTTGCCACACGTCGAGGAACATTAGGCGGACTTGGGTCCCCTCACTGGGATGTGTGTTTTCCCGTGCACAGAGGCCCATTTTCTTCTCTGGACCTAGGCCTTTGAACAACTGGGGGGTGTTTTGTCCCCTCCATTGGGACACCAGTCTTCAGTGTGTGGAAGTGTGGAAGGATTTTCCCACGTGGAGGTGTGCTTTCTATGAGGGGGTGTGTTTTCCCATGTGCAGGGTGAGGTTTTTTTTGCCGCCCTGGACACATGTTGGCCCCCTCAAAGAATTTCTGCGGGGATTTGTACCCCAGAATCATATTCCCTCATGCCTTCTCCCACCTCCTCCTGCCTCCTCTCTCTCCCCTGCCCACCCGTGGAGGTCCTGGAAGTGGTGTGTTCATGTACAGTGACCCTTGGCCACCAGTTAACACAGGTGGTTCTTGGGAAGTAGTGAGAAACTACAGCGCCCCCTCCCTGCTGCCCCACCCCCACCCCGCCCTGGAGAAGCATGTATTTCCCCCTTGGCACAAGTCAGGTGGAGCACCATCTCCCAGGTAGGCCTTGCCTTCCATAGATGACAGACAGAGAATCCCTGCCAGGGGGATGGGATATCGTGCATCCCTGTACCACCTGGGAACTTGTTTTCCCAGAAGTTCAGGACACACTTCTCTGAGTGCAAACATGTTCTTGCATGTGGATGTATGTTTTCCCATGCAGATGGTCCCTTTCTCTCCAGTACTTCCTCACATCCCCCAGGCCTCAGGCCCAGCACCTAACTCCTCACACAGCAGGTAGAAAGAGTCTTCAAGCTCATAGAAACTGAGTGGGATGTACAAACCCTGAGGGCAGAGCTCTGTCCCTCCTTTCCCCAGAGATGCCAAGTTCAGGGTCAGGGGTGTGGGACCTGCCAACCCATAGAGGCCATGCATGTTTGACCAAAGTCCTCATTGGGGTCTAAGGACAGCCTTTCCCTCAGTCCTCAGACCATTACTCATCTGTGCCAAACTGGGTGGGTGGGTTTGCCAAGGATTCCCCAGTCCTGGGCCACAGCAGGAAAACATGGGAGCAGGTGGGATACAGGAGAGGGGAAGGTGGCAGCTATAGGGGTCCTACCTGTGTCTCTTTTATCCCCACCATGTCTCATCCCTTCCTCTGTGCCTCAGTTTCCCTTTTCCCACATGTCTCTCCCTCTTTGAAGCCATCTTTGTGTCTCAATGTCAGACCAGCTTCTCCCCTCTGCAGCCCATTCCCCTTCTTTGACCTGCCCCTTCTTCCCTCAGCTACCAAGGCTGAGAAAAAGGAGGGGTGGAGGGGAGGAGAACAAGGGAGAAAGGCTTCATGGTTGGGGAGAGAATGAGGTCAGCTGTGCTGAGAAACAGATGGAGGGGGCAATGGGTGGCAGGATATGGGCAGACACCAGCAGGAAAAATTTGAAAGGACACATGTAAGGTGACTGCCCAGAGGGGACCTGTGCCTAGAGGAAACAGCCTCGTCAGGGACACCGGTGGAAAAGGAGAGAATCCTTGTCTGCTAGCACTTTGTGCGTTGTTAGTGCCAAACTTGAGTAGGGGGTGGGGTGCTGTCTTCCACTGACACCCAGATCCAGAATCCCTGGTCTTGGCTCCCTAGAACTTTGCCTCTTGACCGTCCCTTCTCTCACCTTCAACCATGGAAACTTCATTCTCCCCCACCCTTTCTCCTGCCTGGTCTAGTTCCTGTCCAAACAGCCATGCCCTCTAAATGCTAGGGACCTGGGCCCTGAACCCTATAGACAGATGTCTCACAAGTTGGGACACGGGAGAGGGGCTGGGGGACCCCATGACTCAGCCACGGACTCCAATGCCCAGCCCTCCCCCGGAACAGTTCCCTGACAGTTCCATGTCCCAACCCTTTGCGGCTCTGTACACATTTTTAAACCTGGCAAAAGATGAAGAGAATATTGTAAATATAAAGTTTAACTGTTGGTTGTGCCTGCTGTGATGTCGGGGGCTCTGAAGAAACAAGCCTTGGGGATGTGACTGCTGATGGGGGAGGTCTGCACCCACACCCTTTTCAGTGACAGGTCTGAGAGAAAGGGGGAGTGGGTGCTGAGTAAGGTTGCCATGGTAATGGGGCTATTTGGAGAGTTAAGATTAGGACCCGTGTCTTCAGAGGACTGAGCCGGGTGTAAAAAAGGCCCCAATGGGCTGACAAGGGGCAGACACCAGGCAGGCCAGAGGGCCTGGCTAGTGGTCCAGGTAGCTGGCTACAGGACAGGCATGAAAGATGAAGGACTTGGCTTTTGCCAAGGTCTGGACTCAGGCTGGAAGGCTGAGGACTCCCTCTTGGCACATTGTGAGGGGGAGCCCCAGCATCATTGTGACCCGCTTACCCCTGGAGCCTCTGGGACAGGCAGGCTGGGTACTATGGCATGGTGGGCTGGGAGCCTAGGGGCCCTGGTGGCCCTAGGGACCCCCATGGCCATGGCTGAGCAGCCATGGCCCAGATGTGACTCATATCATAGCCCCAACACCAACAGCTGCCAGGACCTGGGCAACTCCATCCTGTTGCTGCTGGGCCTCATCATCTGCATTAACATTGGCATCAATCTGGTGACGCTGGTCAGGGCAGGGCTGGGTGGGAGGGTGCTAGCAGGATGGCTGGGGCAGGCCTGGTGGCCAGGGTTTGCCTGTGGTCACCGTGTCCTTCCCTCAGCTCTGGCGCAGACTTCGTGTCTTCTTATACCACACGTTCTGCCATATGGTTTGTGACAAAGGTAAGAGGGGCCTGGGGTTAGGGCAGAGGAAAGCAGATACCCGGGTGTTCTAGCCCTTGACCCTAAACTGGCCCCGCCCCCTCCCACTCTACCCTCTCAGATTTCCATAGCTGTGTGGCTTCCGTCCCCAAACCCTGCCTCTCCACCACTGTAGGAGTCAGTATCCCCCTCAGCCCTTACCTCTCTCTCCCCTATCCACAGAAGCTTCTAAATTATCCTCACGTGGAAAGAAGACCTGTCCCTCAAAGCAGAGCTCCCCTGCAGTCCACCTTAAATGCACCATGGACCCTTTGAAAATGACCCTGACAACCCCACCCACTCGCTGCCTTCACCATCGAGGCTCATCAGCATGCTGTGCCCACCACCCAACAGCCTGGGCACCTGACACTGATGATGAGGAGAAGCCCCCTTATCAGCATCCGGCAGTCTGGTCCCACAACTGGGATCACCCCTCAGACTGGGAAGGCTTCCAATCCACCCAGGGGTTCTGGGCTCCCTGGGCCCAAGACTCTGTGGAGCTGCCTCCCCAGACCATTCGTTTCCAGCAGACCATCGAGGGAAGGCCCCTCAAAAGAGAGATTCAGTCAGAACTGGACCTAGAGGCCTACGTGTACCCTGTGAATCCCCCACCCCCCAGCCCTCAGGTCCAGAGCCATAAGAACAGTGGAGGGGGGACAAGGGTCCAGGGAGAGCAGGAACAGTGCTTTCCTGACCCCTCAGCTCCACCACCCATCAGGGGTCCAGCATTTGTCCCAGATATCCCCCAGCGCCCCTCCTCAGCTCGAATAGCGTATGATGCCTGTGATGTGAGGCGGCGGCTTCGGGAGCTGACCCGGGAGGTGGAGGCTCTGTCCCACTGTTACCCCATGGCCTCCAGATCCAGTACTGCTGAGGGGGTGGGCAAGGACTGGGTATACCGTCCCCTGACAGAGAGGTGACTGGGAGAATAATTTTAAAAAAATAAAAGGGAAAAAAAAGGTGGTTTGTGGTGGAGTGGGGGGTGGGGCAGGGCTAGGGGCCACACAGCTCCCAGAAGTCCTGGTTGCCAAGGGAATGATCTTTCTGGTAATGGCCTAGAGAGTCCTGAGGACCCTGATCGACCATCAACCTCTTGGCCTCAACCTCTCCATCAACCCTGTCCTCAGACCTTTTCCAGGCTCTTCTTGATTCCAAAGTTCTCATTTGCCTCTATCCCATTTTCTTTTTTAAAGATTTTAATTTATTTTTAGAGAGAGGGTAAAGGAAGGAGAAAAAGGGAGGGAAACAACAATGTGTGGTGCCTCTCACACACCCACTACTGGGGACCTGGCTCACAACCCATTCATGTGCCATGACTGGGAATTGAACTGGCAACCCTTTGGTTCTCAGGCCTGTGCTCAATCCACTGAGCTATACCAACCAAGGCTATCCAGTTTTCTTTAGTGCCCAGAGAAGGCTCCCCACCAATCCCGCCCCAGACATCCAGAGTCCTACAGTAAAAGGGAGACCCTCATCCTCATGGCCCTCAGCCCTCAGAGGTCTGGTTCCTGCCAGAGCCCAGGTTTAGGCTGCAGCTGCAGGAGAGGTGTAGCTGCTTCTCAAGCCCTGGTTTCTTCATCGGAGGGACCACTGAGAGTGAAGAAGATGGCCAAGCCCTCAGAGTTCCCCGGTCAGAACCTCAGGCTCCTGTAAGTTCCTACACCCTCAAGCAGGCTTGAAGGATGAAATATTGGGGACAGTCTCAAGGACTGCCTCATAATAACATCACAGCCTTCTGTGACCTGACTCTTCTGATTCATTCCTCCATGTCACAAGTGAGGAGACTGAAGCCAAGTGACTTATTCATGGTCACACAGACATCAAGGCTCAACTTCACGACCTCAGATGCTTCATCGCCCTGCTTCTGCAGGTAGATTCTCATTGCCACCAAGTCAGCCAGGTCCATCAGAGTCTCCTATCTTCCTTAGTTTGCCATGTGAACTCATCAGAATATTACATCCACTGGAGAGCAGGGACACCCAGGCAGCTGGGATCACACACACGCACTCACGTTTGCACACACACAGCTTGGGAACAAGGAGTCACATGCGTGCACCCAAGCTGAAGGAACTGGACCTCATCTTGATACCAGATGGGTTCCTGGAATGCAAGCAGACAGACCTTTTTTGAATTGCCCTGCTTCTCTATTCATTTTCATTCAGCTAATGTCATTGAATGTTTGAAGCTGATTCCATTCAGTAGGTGTGTACTGAGCACCTACTATATTTTTGGAGCCTTGATGGAAAATGCCCACTGGCTGTTTTCTGTTTCTGCTGAGTTGTTTATTGTACAAACAAATGACTTGTGGTCCCCAGGGCACTCCTTTCATAGACCCCAGTGATGAACTTGAAATCAAAGACTCTTGTGTCATATCAACAATTACATCTATTTTGTGCTTTGTGATTTCATGTGGTTTTCTTCAGGTGGAAGCTAACAGTCTTCCAACTTGAAGGGGCTGCTCAGTGGAAGGGCAGTTGGCTAAGAAGAGGAATCATGGTTGGGGGTGGTGCCCGCCAGAGGCAGCAACCCCAACAAGGTAGAGTCAGTCTCGCCCTGAAGCAAAGGGGCTAATGGGCTCAGTGACCACCAGCACCTAGGGCTGAAACCCCTGGCCAGGCAGGGGTGGGTAGGGTGGTACTAGAAGTGTTATGACAGGGAAGTGGGCAGGACAGGTTAGGAATGCACAGTGAGGTGACTTCAGAGGGGACTCTTGCTGTCACCATCCATCCAGTCCTGAGTAGGCATGGGTAGGAAATACCACCAGGCTACATAAAACTGCTATAATCTCTCAAAAGAACAATGAAATAGAGGAAATGGTTTATGCATGATTCAATCCCTGTGAAGATCGTCTCACTACTGTAGCTGCCATATTTTCAAATCAGGAGTCAGGTGTTGAGGTAAGCAAGCTCCCTTGGAGACAGAGGGACAGACTGAACTCCGGGATATCTGGGGACTGAGCCAAGGGCAAAAATGGCCATATACAGAGCCAGCTGAGTGGATAAAAGAGCTGCCACCTCTGCATTGTGACTCCTGCCAATACACTTCATTATGACCTGGCTCCCTCAGCTGGCAGGTGTCCCTGGGTCCTGGCATGAATGCAGTGTGGGCTGGGGCTGGTGGGGGGGGGGGTGTTGCGGCCCAGGTGGCCCTAGGACCCCCCCACCATGAAAACCCAGCTCTGGTATAACACCCTGGGTTGCTGCGATCAATACCAAGAAAGTCCCCAGGATGCTGAGGACTTCCTTCTCCTACTGCTGGGCCTCATCATTCTTGTCAACATTGGGATCAACGTGGCAACTGCGGTCAGTGGTGGCTGTGGGCCGTCCCTGTGGGTGAAGGGCTGAGAGTGGGAGCCAGCTTTGGCCTGTATCTCCAGCTGCAAGAACAATCTTGGCTGGTGTGGTATGAGGGTTGGGGGTGGAAAGCCTGGTCTTCACTCTCACCCCACCCCACCCCACCTCCAGATGTGGTATGGGCTTCAGAATGCCTTACACAAGATGATCATTTGGATTAATCAGAAAAGTAAGTATGGCAGCGAGAGGGGTAGGGGACACATCAGCCTCCCTTCTACCACCATAGCCCTAGGAAGACAGGCCCCAGTGTGCACAACTGACAATTGCCCTGCCCTCATGGACTCTCACCTCCCCCAGGTGAAGTCTTGCAGACTTGTGAAAGTTCCCCCAAAGACACCCCAGCCAAGGTCCAAGATGTCCATATTCACTGCACCCTGGACCCTGTAGAAGTGAAGATGACCCCACCTACTTGCTACTCCTCTTCTTCCTACCACAATTTCCACAACCGCAGCGGCCAGCGCCCATACCATAATCACCACCGCCGCTTCCCCAGCAGCCATTGGCAGAATCCAAAGAACCACAGACAATCCCCCAACAATCGCTCAGTCTTCCATAGCCCACATCACAGCCGCAAGATATCACAGCTGCGACCAATGCCGTATTTTGATCAGGAGGACCTGGACTCCTTCTTGGAGGAGGAGGAGGACGACCTATCCTTTCCACATCCCAAGTGCCCCCAGCAGGGCTGGGGAGGGCTCTACCAGCAAAAGGCAATGCCCTCCAACCTGGGGCTGTGGGGCCGCCAGGGTGGGATCCTGGCTAGCTTGCCACCACCCTCTCTCTACCTGTCATCCGAGCTGCGCCGCATGCCAAAGCGGGTGGAGGCCAAGTCGGAGTTGAGGCTGCAATCCTACAGGCCGCACTACTCACAGTCCTGCATCTGGGGCAATATGGAGGCTGAGCAGTGGACCTGGTCACCACCACCTCCCCACCGGCTGCCCCCTAACCCCACCTGGGTCCCTGGGGGACACAGCCCTTACCCCTCCAGGGGTCAGCTACTGTATGACTCCTGGGATCAGCGGCGGCGTGGTCTGGAGAGCTCTGAGCCTCCATCTGCCCTGGTGCCCCGGAGCTCCCGGCCTGAGGCCCAGGAGCACTGTGCCCCACAGTCCCACCGGCAGAGCCTCCCTGGCCATGCTTATAGCCAGCCCACCCGCAGTCCCCACCCATCCACAGGACACCTGACCTGCATCTCCCGGGATCCCCATGTGGTACGCCACCGGGCAATTGAATGGGCTGAGGTGATGCCCACTCAGCACCCTCTGACTACATCCACCTCCCTCACTGTGTTGGGCGAGGTCTCATACCAACGGGCCCTGGCTCCCAGCTCAGCCCTGCTCCCCCACTCCTCCCAGCCCCCACCTGAAGTCCAGGGTACTGAGCCCACCCCACCCCCACACATCTTCATGCCACTCAGCCGGAGCCCGGGGGGCAATGCCAACTACCAGGTGTATGACAGCCTGGAGCTGAAGCGGCAGGTGCAGGAGAACAGAGCACGGGCCAACTCAGTGCCACCACCTTCCAGCTCAGCCTCAAGGCCCTCTTTGCACAGGAGCCGGATGGGAAAACTTCACTAACCAGTGGCAAATGTTGGGGGGGCAGGCAGGGCACTAAAAGAGGAATAAAGAGCAACAGAGTCCAGGAAACACTGTGGTGGTCTGTGGCTGGGAAGCACCAAGCCTTCTGCCAGCCTGGACCCCTGTCCTTGGCTTTCTGAAACGAGAAACCAGTGTGCCCTTAGCATGAGGTTCCCCATGGTTTTAGTGGCCAGGGTCCCACCTGCCGGCCCCTCCTGGTCCTGCACAAAGCACTAAGTAGATCTTGCAGCTACAGACTCCAAACCACTGGTCTCTGAGCACACACTCTGTGTAAGGCTCTCCCTGTCCCCAAAGGAGGCTCAGAAGCTCAACCCCACACGAGAAGCTGAGGTTAAATTCCAGACCTGGGGATCCCACGTCTGGGTAGATCCAGGCCTGCAGCCTAGCAAAGGACAGGAAGAAGGTCAAGACTTTGGATTCCAGCTAGGCTTTCCCCAGGGGAATGGGATGCGTGTTTGAATTAATGAGTCAGAAGGCAATGAGGAAAAAAATAAGGGTGAGTTGGGAGGTATGTTGGCTTCTGGGTCCAGTTTGACTGTCCAGGCTCAGGTTACTTGAATCTGGTTACCAGGGAATGCCACCCTGAACCTTCCTTTTCCTCCCTTTCTCATTGTGACCCCTAACCCCTGTCCCATTATGACCCAGTTCTCCCCCTCCCCCACCAGAAGTTTGGATCCTAGTGAGTATGCAGGGGCCAGGGGGCCCAGGTAGTCCTGGGACCCCCAAACATGGGTGAACGAGCCCACCATGGAGCCCCAAGGTGCTCTGGCACCAACCCCAGGAAGTGCCAGGACCTTGGAGACTCAATTCTTCTGATTCTGGGCAGCTTCATCTTGCTCAACGTGGGGATCAATGTGGTGACTCTGGTCAGGACAGGGTCTGGACAGCAGGGTTGGGAGAGCCCTAGGTTCTGAAGTGGGTGGGGGTGAGAGGAGAGGGCTACGGGGGTGAGGGGAGAGGGCTACGGGGATGTGGCTAGGCTAGGGTTGGACTTCAGGGCTCACCCTACTTCTGGACTGTCCCCTTCCCTGCTTCCTCAGCTCTGGAGGCATCTGAAGAGCTCCTTGAGGATTCTTTTCCGTCATTTTTTCCCCAAAGGTGAGTGGCCCTATCCCCTTTCTCCTATCTCTGTCCCCATTTTCAGTCCTTCAGGGACCCAGGCCTTGTCTTACCTCACCTTTCCCAGCAGACAAGCAACTCAGCTGCATAGGCAGCCATCCCATGTGTATGCGCTGCTCCATGGATCCCAAGAACCTATGCTCAGAAGTCTCTTCCCACTTCCACCATCACCCAAGCTTCCTGCTCAGGCACCCTAACCACCTTGACTCCTGGATACCAGATATGAATGATGAGAAGGCTTCTAGGTGCTGCTGGATATCGCCTCAGTATGGACACACCAGGGCTCCCATGGAGACTCCCTGGGGACTGTGGAAGGAGGGGATGATAGGAGCTGGGGAGGCCCCTCAGGTCACAGCCTCAAAGGCCCAAGTCACCTTTATCTCAAGGCAAGAGACATCTCCCCAGTTCCCCAAGATGAACAAGCTGGATATGGTTCCACTCCACTTGCTCCAAGAGAATACGAACAAGACCCCAGACTATGACCCAGCCTCAGCTCCAGCCCCAGCCCCAGCCCCAGCTGAGGCCCAGACCTGCTCCCCAGTCCGTCCCCCTGAGCACACCCCCACCCAGGCCCGGACCCGCTCCCCAGTCCGCCCCCCTGAGCACACCCCCACCCAGGCCCGGACCCACTCCCCAGGCCGCCCTGCTGGGCACACCCCAACCCAGGCCCAGGTCCACTCCATAGTCTGCCCCCCTGAGCACACCCCCACCCAGGTCCATGTCCCTGAGCATGTCTCAGCCCACACTCTAGCCCAGGCCCCAGCCCAGGCCCCCATGCATGCCTTAGCCTGCTCCCTGGGCCACACTCTTGAGCACATAAGATCTCATACCCCAGCCAGCGATGTCGTCCATACTCATCTAACCCATACCTGTGCCCACCCCTTGGTCCCTCCCCGAACCTCTGGCCCAGATCCTCCTCTAACTTCTGCCCCTGCTACTACTCCTGCCCCAGCCCCTACACCATCCCCTGTCTCAATACCTGCCTCAATCCCTGCCCCAGTATTGGTTATGGCCCCAACTACCACTCCAGTTCCTTCTCCTATGCCTATCGCAACCACTACCCACAGCATAACTCCTATTCCCTCTACCCTAAATGCCTTTAGCCAAGGCCTGTCCACTGACCATGTGGCCTATGATACCCTCAGGGTAAAGCAGAACTTATCCCATGTGTGCTCCACCCAAAATGCTGGGTGTTCCAGAAAGAACTTAGGTACCCTCTCCAGGCCCCAAGATGGTCAGGGCCTGGTAAACTCTGGTCCAGCAGAGCAAACATCAAAGCAACTCACTGAGGACACTGCCAAGTCCTCCACAGGATCCATACTGGGTTACTTGGAGTTGGAGAATATGGAATGGAAGATCTCAAATTATGCCAAAGACAAGTTCTTACAGCCTAAGACTATCCCTTCCTGCAGCTTCCATCCTTGCAGTTGTGAGAGGAGAAACGCAGACTCCCAGCTTCCAGTCTACCCCAAACTCCTTGTCTATTCCAAAGATGCTTCACCTTCTCAACTTTGCCTTCATTCTCCAACCAGTGCCCAGAACTCACCGTGCACTGCTCCTGTACCATGTACTCTTTCTCTGCCTCTTATTTCTCCCAGATCCTTTGTTCATCAACCTACCAACCACCAGGTGAAGCCCTCCAATTCAATACAAACCCCCATCTTTCCCCCAGTCTCTAAGTCTCCTCAGTCCATACCCTGTTCCCAGTTTCCCATCCCTCCCCAGTTCTCCACCATTTCCCAACCCACAATCCAACCCCAATCTCCTGAACTTCATGAGAGTCTAGATCTCACCCAAGATTCTGGCCTCCAGAGGACATCAGGCTCTCTAAAAGACTCTGGAATTGCCAAGAACCCAGGCCTTAATCAAGATCCAGGCCTACACAGGTTCCCAGGCCTTCCCCAGCACCCTCACCTCTGCAAGAAACTGGGTCATTCCCAAGACTCTGGCCTTCACAAGAATCCAATTACTCAAGATCCTGGCCTCCAAAAGAGCCCAGGTCCTCCTCAAGATGTAGGTATCTCTACGAGCCCATGTTTCACCCAACCCTCTGGCCTCCATAAGAACACACCACTTCCCAAAGCTTCTGACATTCAGAGTTCAGTCTTTTTGCAAGACTCTGGAGTTTACAGAAATCCAAAACAAAACCAAGAGACTACATGCTACAAAAGTCAAGATCTCTCCCAAACAGCTGGCCTCCATAAGAGCCCAGGACCTTGTCAAGATTCTAAAGGTTGCAAGAGTACAGGCAAAGCCCAAGATCCAGGAGTCTCTAGGAGTCTAGGCTTTACCCAAGATTCTGGCGCACATAAGAGCCGATGCCTTGCTGAAGACTCTGAAGTCAACAAAAGCTCAGGCCTTTCCCAGGAATCTGGTCTCCACAAAAGCCCACACCTTATCCAAACCCCTGGCCTCCCTAAAGGCTCAGGCCTCACCCAAAATTCAGAAAACTGCAGGAATCTAGGCCTGACTCAATATTCTGACCTCTGGATGAATTCAGGTCTTACCCAGACCAATGAAGTAAAAAAGAGATGTAGCCTTACACAAGATGTTGGAATTTACAGGAGCCCAGAACATACCCAAGACCCTAACTTCCACAAGTATCCAGGAATTAATCAAGATCCTGGCCAACGTAAGGGCCTAGCCATTACCCAAGACTCTGGCCTCCCCATGACTCAAGGCCTTACCAAGGAATCAAGCCTCCACAAGGACTCATGCCTTACTCCAAATCCTGACCTCCGCAAGAACCCAGGCCTTGCTTTATGTACTAACTCTATCCAAGTCATGGGCCCATCTCAGACCCCAAAGTCCACACTGTCCCTGATGAAGTCATTTGTATCTGACAAGGCTCCTTGGAAGAAAGCAGAGCAGGATCTTCCATGTACTTCTAACCCACTCAGTCAGAACTCCTGCCCTTCCAAGGCTCGGGTTATCTACAATGACCTGCAAACCTTCTCAGAGATACCCGTACTAATTGAGCTGCAGCCATCCTCCCAGCGAGCAGGCAGCCAGGACTGGGTTTACTGCCCTGTAAGTACAGTTCCTCCAGCCTGCCAGAACTATCGCCAGATGTCTATGCCTCCTAAAGTCAACTGGAAGACCCACTGTCCTAGGCCATGTACCCAGGTAGGGCATGTGGTCTTTGATGCCCGCCAAAGACAGTTTGGAGTGGGCAGAGACAAGTGTGAAGGGTTATCTTCCAGGCGCCTTCAACAAGAGGCATCTAGCAACTCAGTAGAGACCACCAAGTGGGGATATCAGTGTGTAATGAGGCCCTCAGAAAAAGAGGGGACAAAGGTGCACCAGAAATAAAGAGATGACAGAAGTGTTCTATAATTGTTTGAGGATATTCACTCCAGCCCTACTCCTGACACTGGCCACTCTCAGGGCCTGATAAAGACTGGAACTGTTCTTGCTCCTGTTCCTCCATAGCTGTAGAGCTAAACCCATTATCCCCAAGGCCCTAGAGCTGCATTTTCCAACACAGTAGCCACTAGCTACCCATGGTTATTAAGTGTAAATTAATTTAAAATTAAATAATCCTGTTCCTCTGTCTCACCTACTTTTCAAGTGTTCAATGTTATGGGTGGCTAGTGGCTACTATACTGAACAGCACAGATTTAGAACATTTTTCATCATTATAGAAAATCCTACTGGACAGCAATGCTTTAGAGTTTAGAGGAACTTTCTTTTCCCTGGTCACCTATCCCCAGAGTCTACAAAACTCCCACGGAGCCCGGAGAACTCAGTTCTTTTTAGCATGGCTCAGAGGCCTCCCTCGGGGGAGGTGGTAAGATATCAGGATGCCAGATGCCTGATTACCCCAGCCTGTGATAAGGAGACCAGTCTTCAGTTTTCCTGATCTGGTTTCTTGGGTCACAACCAGATATATCAAAACCTGCCCTTCCATTTCTGGGTTGTGTTTGGGGGCTCTGAGTTGCTGAGGAAGAAAAGCTCTCTTTGTCAGTGCCTAGGAACTCCTGAGATCTGGGCTCCCCTAATTGAGCTCTGGATTTTGAAAGTCCCTTCCTACGCAGGACTCTAATTTTTCTAGGTGTCTCTGCTTAATTCTCTTGCCCATGGACTTAGGTCTATCTCACTCCAGAGACAGTCCCCAGGGAAGAGGGAATATAAGTCCTGGTTCAGCAACGGATAGGTCCAATTTGTAAGAATGTCCTGGTTTCCTATCTTATGTCCCATTATTCTGGCTCCTTGTGTCATCCAGAACTTAAACTGAGTCCCTGATAACATTGGCTACTGAAAATAATTTCTTCCCCATAATTTCCCTTTGCCTTGCCCTAGCCCAACTGGGAGTTTCCTCTGGATTTGATTTTCAGTCCTGATAACTCTTCTGTGTATACATATGACATGTGGAATTCCAAAGTGTTTTCCTCACCACCATTCATGTGTGTCTGAGGTGGGTATCACTAATATGTCCCTTCCCTGAATCAGATGTCCATTGCTGGGTCACCACCTGTGTGTTCTTGTCTAACACTACTACCACGGATTCCAAAGGGAAATCACCCAGCTGGGGAACCCCTTTCTAACACTTCTCCAGCTCAGCTCTGACATTGGACAAGTCATGTACAAGTCTTCCAAAGCTGCAGTCTCATCTTCAAAGTGATGTATGGAAGACGTATAATTGTATGGAAGAACCCTTCTAGATCTAAATGGCAGGGCTCCTCACATGGGATGCAGAGGCCCCATTTTATCCCCAGGCCCTAGGGTATGTCCTCCATTATTGTTTGCTATTCAGATCCATCCTATTCTGATACAGAGAGATCTGATCAGATCATTGGGGAGAAGCAGGGGGAGTTTGAGCAGGTAATGGTAAGCAGTCTAGGATGGGACTGGCTGAGGAGCTGAGTGCCTCCAGAGTTGCATGGAAATATAATGAGGCTTGGCTCTCTGGTTCTGGGGCTCTCTCCAGCTCTCTCTTCTTCCTGAGAATGCCTGGACAATTGTGCTGCAGCTGCATGCATTTCCCAATGGACAGTATTTTAGATGGGAGGGAACTCCCTGTGCAGCCTAGAATTGTGCTGCCCTGGCAGAGGGTGGCAGGTTTATTTTTCTTTGGGTGTTCTATGGGGATGAACTGTGAAATGGAATCCTGCCATTCTTCCAAAATGTGTAGCTTCTGTATCTTATGTTCTTTTAGTCTGCGAACTAACCCTATAGAATAAGAAAACTAAAAACTAACCAGAAATCCTAGAACTCAGGTGTTAGAGTTTAGCCTTAATTGATAGACCTAACTGACTAATATGGAGAGCTGTTATTACAAAATTGTTAAGCTTTTGAATAAAGACTCCTTTCCTTTATCACCAAAGCTTTGCCTCTGGAATTTTGCCTAGGGGTGGCAGCAGACAGTAGGACCCAACTGCTGTCGAGTAACATTACCCCTCTGCTCCAACCTCAGGAATGTTTGTGTGGGGCTGACCTGGGCTTGCCAAGAAACACAACAGTATATCTCCATAGAAACCACAACTTCAAGCAGGCACTTCAGAGGGACAGGAAAGGATGTGGGGGCGTAGCCTCGATGCTCTGGTATTGCGGAAGACAAACTACAACTCCTGGGATAGCGCGAGATGAGAGCGGAGCGAAAAGACTCGTTGACAGAAGTAGGGCCGGCTGGGAACCACCCTGCCAGCCTCTGGAAAGGGGTGTGGCCTTGCAGGCAGCCGGAAGAAGTTACCTGTTGGATGGTTCTATCCATTCTCTTCCCAGCTCTTGCAGTTACCCCTAGAAGGGAAGCCGCAGACCGTAAGCCTTTTCCGAAAAAGTGCTAAAGGGAAGTAGATAAGGGACGGGCGGAGGAGACTGGCTATTGCATTCCGTAGGAGGGGCCCAACAGCTACTTTTCACTTGCTGAGTCAGGTGAACCTGTCCATGCGGGCGGACAGGTTCAACCTGTCCAGAATATGAGAAAGGGCAAGGGCGAGGACAGAGGAGGTATTTATGTGTTCGTTTTCAAGACTAAACTTATGGCCCTTTATCTGCAGACCCATTGGCGTACTTGTCAAGGACACTCTCTCGGCCTCGGGAAGAGAGAACGGAGGCGACCTTTCAGCAGCAAACGAAAGGCCGGTTTAGGTTTCCGCTCATCTTTGTTTTCCCTAGCTCGAAACGATAGAGCCATATGGCTTCCGCGGTCTGGGGGAGTGCCCCCTGGTGGAGCCCGCCGCCCCCAGCCCCAGCCCGCCCGCTCACGGACATCGACTTCTGCTCTGGAGCGCAGCTGCAGGAACTAACCCAGCTTATCCAGGAGCTGGGTGTGCAGGAGAGCTGGAGTGACGGGCCCAAGACGGGACAAGACCTTCTCCAAGCCAAAGACTTTGTTTTCTCTTTACTCGGTAAGAAACCCTCCCAACCTTTAGAAATTTCCAACTCAGCCCCGCCCCTGTGTCGTGACACGCTCTCACAATTCCTTCTCTTCCCTCAGGTCTTGTTCACCGCCGCGATCCCCGCCTTCCTCCCCAAGCAGAGCTCTTGCTGCTTCGTGGCGGGATTCGCGAGGGTTCCGTGGATCTAGGGCCTTCACCCCTAGGTCCCTACGCTCGGGGACCTCACTACGATGCCGGCTTCACACTTCTGGTGCCCGTGTTTTCTCTAGATGGCACTGGGCAGGAGCTGCAACTGGACAAGGAATCCTGTTATGCCTGGCTCTGCCTCCCAGAACTGATGCACGGAACCTCAGTCCGAAAGGCATGGCAGGGTTGCCTAGGACCCCCAATCCCAGGCAGACGTGATTTGACCCACCAAACCGAAATCGAAGAAAATTCCAAGGACCAGCAAATCTCCGTGGACCAACCTCACGGTTACGTCGCTGAGCTTGAGCTATGTGTGTCTTCGGAAAAATCATCCAGTAACGACTCGGAGCCTGAGTCGCCTCAGCAAGACGTAATCGATCTTGGCTTTCCTGCACCACTGAATGGTGACGTCACCAAAGCAGCCTCGGATAGTTCAGTCCCGCAGCCGTCGGAGGCTCCGGAGGCGTGGCCTACATTGTGCCCTGCTAAGGTGGCTGCATGGTTCTTTGCTGTGCTGGCTGAGGTCGCCCAGTCCCTGATCCCGGTCCCGGGTGCCCCGCGCTTAGTTCACGCAGCCCGCCACGCGGGGTTCACAACCATCCTCCTGGCTACGCCGGGGCCCCCACGCCGCCTCCTGCTTTTCGACCTGATCCCTGTGGTGTCTGTGGCTGGCTGGCCCGAGGGGGCTCGCAGCCATTCGTGGGCCGGGCCGCTGGCCTCTGAGTCGTCCTCTTTCTATCTGGTGCCGGGCGGCGACATAGAGCGGCCGGGCGCTTCCGGCTGGCAGCTGTGCTTCGCCCGCCAGGAGCTGGCGCTCAAGGCGCTCATACCTGCCCCGCTGCTGCAAGCGCACGCGGCTGCCCAGGCGCTGCTGCGCCCGCTGGTGGCCGGTACCCGGGCCGCGGCGCCCTACCTTCTGCGGACGCTGCTCTATTGGGCTTGCGAGCGACTGCCCGCACACTATTTGGCGCGGCCGGAGAACGCAGGTGCCTGCTGCCTAGGGCTGCTGGATGAGCTCGGCCGTGTGCTCGAGGCCGGGATGCTACCCCACTATTTTCTGAGCTGTCGAAAGCTCCGGGCAGGGGACAGTGCCGCTGCGCTGCTCGCGGCATTGGCCCGGCTTCGTGGGGACCCTGCCCGGGCCCTGTCCGCCACAGTGGAGGAGGCCAAGGCTGCGCGCAAAGGGGGTGGTTTAGCTGGCGTGGGAGGCGGGGCCCATTAAAGACTACACCTACCAACAAGGAAAGTGTTTCTGTTAACTAGCGGGATGTGGAGGGCACTACTCGCCCCTCAGTTGGGAGACAGACTGAGCACCCTGGAGCTCAAACATCCCATTCTAGAAGACGTCCTCGTGGGTTCCTCCCCATCATTCCACTCATTTCCCGCTCCATCCCTGGTACAGGTCGTCCTGTCCTGCCATCTCTGTGGCCAGCATCGCTCGTGCCGTTACAGCCTCTGGCAACCATCTTCCCCCAATTCCCGTGGCCTTTTCCCTCAGGAGTCGATAGAGATGGGGGAAACATATTTACTGACAAAACGTGGGAAGGAGGCATGGAGACCAGAGCAGACCCATTTGGCTCACACAAAATCAGACTTATTAAGGAGGTCGCATTTCTCCCCAGGCTAGATTTCAACCCCCACCTCAATCCCTTCGGTTATTACCCCTACTTTCCTCATTCAGTTCTGTTCCCCCAACCAGAGCAGTAGGGTCTCTTTCTCCACTTTCGGGGTGTCTGCTGTTCCATTTATCTGAAGCCCAACCTCTCCACCCAGTCAGTGGAGACAACTCCTTGTCCCTCCTCCAAACTGCGAGACCGGCGGCCTTGTCTCGGCTCCGCCTGCCGCTAAGACCGTCCCCACTCTCTGCCACCAAGGAACCCCGGGGTTCCGCCCGCCCAGCTTCATCCCGGTTTCCCAGCGTCTCCGCCCCCTGCCCCGCCCCCGGGCCGGCTTGGAGAAGGGGGAGCTGCGGTTGCCGCCGCCGCCTCAGCTTCCCACTGGCGCTGCTGCTGCTTTCGCCGCCGCCGCCGCTATCGCCGCTGCACTTGGTCCAGCCGCCAGGCCCAGTGCTTTGACTTTACCGGACCAGGGCGTTCTGCAGAGAAACCCTTACTCTTTTGGGGGCCCGGGCGCCTAGCTAGGCGAGGAAGTGAAGCTCCGTTTGCAGGAAACAGGGAGGGAGGAGCCTGGAACTGGGGCCAGCACCCGTCGCGGGATCAACAAGAGGACAGGTTGAGGGGCGTCGGGGAAGGGGGGTTGCTATAGGTAGTCCCCGGGGGGAGGACGCCCTGTCGCTGAAAGCTCTGATGCACTGACGTCTAGAGGGCCTATTCATATTTGGGAACTGGCGACAGCATGGGTGCACTCCTCCTGGGGGGCTGCTTGGAACGGAGGGCGTAGGATCTAAATAGCACCAGCTGTTCCCAAGGAAATTAAGGGGCAGCCAACAACAAACAAACAAAAAAACCCAAAACCGGATGCTCCTTATTT
The DNA here is from genome assembly GCA_004027475.1 of Anoura caudifer. Lineage (NCBI taxonomy): Eukaryota > Metazoa > Chordata > Mammalia > Chiroptera > Phyllostomidae > Anoura > Anoura caudifer. The sequence continues at coordinate 85,824 of PVKU01004236.1, forward strand.
CGAGGTGACAGAGAGCCCTTCAGACAACCACCTGGTGTAGCCACCAGGAACGGTGGATTTGGAGGTGACTTCAGAGTGGAGGGTAAGAAGGTGAGGAAAGGGGCTCAGCAACTGGAACCCTGTGCCACTAGAAATGGGGGTGATTTGGTGAAAAAAAAAAAAAAAAAAAAAAAAAGGCATTGTCCAGAGACAGTCTGGGAACCCGTTCTCACTGAACAGGGACAGCTTGGACATTCAGAGACATAGTTTGGGGGATTTCAGTGAAAAAAGTAGGGGATCGTCTTCACTTAGAGGATGGCAAAGACATCAAGGTGGGGTCCTTCCCTGACACTGGCAGTACCCCAGTAGGGGTGGGGTGAGCTAATATCCTCAAAACTAAGGACCCACAATCTTTATTTTACAAGAGTGAATTTGGCAGGAGTACAGAGGCCACCTTAGGGTGAAAATTGGAACCACATGCTGGACATTTTAAGGGTTTTGACTTTGGGATAGGAGAAGTGGGACTTGGGATACTGAAGAGCAGGGAAAGGGGTAGTTTTCAGTAGGGGTCAAAAGTTGAGAGTGGGATTAACTGAGAGGTATATAGGTTGCTGGGTTCAGTGGAGCTAGCCCGGGGACTCACGGGTGGGAGCTGACAGTTGGAGGGGGTTGCTGAAGCTTATCCTAAGGTCCTGTGGGTGGGGCGCTGAGCCGGGGAAGAGAGTCTAGAGCATGCCGTGGTGGTGAGCGGGCTTCTCTGGGGAGTCCAGCACACTCCCAGCGCCTGCTGGTTTGAGGGTGTCTCCTCCCGGGCGCCATGGCGGCGCTGGCCAGTAGCCTGATCCGGCAGAAGCGGGAGGTCCGCGAGCCGGGGGGCAGCCGGCCGGTGTCGGCGCAGCGGCGTGTGTGTCCCCGCGGCACCAAGTCCCTTTGCCAGAAACAGCTCCTCATCCTGCTGTCCAAGGTGCGACTGTGCGGGGGGCGGCCCGGACGGCCAGACCACGGCCCGGGTGAGTGGCTGAGGCGGGGTCTCCGGAACTGGGGTCTCTCTGCCTGGGAGGTTGAGATGAGGGGCTCTGAAGAATGCGGCCCGACTGAAGGAGGCCCCCGGAGAGTAAAAAGGGGTGGGCCAAGACAACAAAGTCTCTGCCAGCCTGTGCCTCAGTTTCCCTTCTCTTTTGCCTATAACCCCGAGTCTCCCTGCTTTCGAGAACAAGGGGAAGGTTTGAGGGGTTAAGTTTGATGGCTTGAGGGGCTCCCCAAGCCTCGCAGCTTCCGCTTGCTCCCATCCCCACCCCACAATCCTCATCCCCACCGCCCTTTGCCTACGTGCTGTCTCTCGCGCTTCTTCCCATCCAGAGCCCAGGGGCCTGGGGGTTCCGGATGCCTGGGTCACCCCGAGGATTTCTGCGGTTCCAGCAGCCCCGCCCCCGCCCCGGCTCTCCCGCTCCTCCACACCAAGGCTCGGTTCCTGCTGGCCGAGCTTGCCTGGCTTGGTGCCAATCTCCCCAGCTCTCCCCTGGGTGTCCTTGCAGCTTCTTCACCAGTTCGCCCCTCTTGTGCGCCCTCCTCCCGTGACCTGAGCTTCAAGAGAGAAACTGGGTACCCCCTATTACCCTCCACGCGACTCCGAAATCGGGTTCCACAAGCTCAAGGCACCCTTTGCAGAGGAACTCATAGTACAAGGCTAATGGGAAACAAGCACCGAGACTGGGGGGGTCGTACCACCTACAAGGGGGTACACGGAAGTCCGCTGAGAGCAAACAACCAGCGAGGAGAGTTTTGAGGGTTAGCCTGTGGTCCCCATCCAGCTACCACAGGCGGGGAGTCCCTCTGCCCCCCTTCTGCCTTCTCCCAGCCGCCCTAGCCTTAGCCCCCTCGAGCCCTCCTCATCCCCGGCCCGCCGCCGCAGGTCCGCCACAGTGGTACGGTCCGCAGCCCACCATTTGAGTAGTGGGTCCCGGCTCCCACGTGACTCAGCCTGCCTCCTCACCTCCCCCGCCCCTCTTATATCCTTGGTTTGGTACCGAACGTCCCCCGCCCTAAGCAGGTTACCTGGCTGAAGGGGAAAGGCTGAGCCTCTAAAAGGCCTGGGCCCCCGGGCCAGCGGACTGACAGATACAGACAGATGGGTCAGTGTCAGACTGGCCGGCGCTGGGCCAAGGCTAGGCCCGCGCCAAGCGAGCGACAGCTGCAGCAGCAGGTGCTGAGTCAGCGTCAGGTTCGGTCCCGCCCCCATTCTGGAGGGGGCGCCCCTACCCCGTGGTCATCTTGCGGCCCCGGACATTCACAAACACACCGCCCCTTTAGCAGCCCTGCCTGTCTCCCTCTGTCTTTGGATGTATCTCTTCCCGTCCTCTCCCCGCCTCCCCCCGCCCCTTTGGTTAAGCTGTAGAGTACGAATTAAACCATTTAAATAAATTTTCCATAAATTAAACTGAAAGCTGGTGATTAGAAGAAGCAGAAGGGACCCACACCTCGGCGTCCTCAGGAATCGAGAGGTGGGAGAGAGCTTTCTTGGAGGGTGAGAAAGTTCGGGCCATAGGACCCTATTCCTTCCCTCCACTCTCCTTTTTTCCTTCTGATCCCACCAAGTGTAGGAATGTTTCTGAGAACAGAGATGTCATTTTCAAAGATTAATGTCTCTCTCTCTAGAGCCTCAGCTCAAAGGCATCGTCACCAAACTGTTCTGCCGCCAGGGTTTCTACCTCCAGGCAAATCCCGACGGGAGCATCCAGGGCACCCCAGAGGACACCAGCTCTTTCAGTGAGAGGGGGAAGCCGGCCCCTGCGTGGGAAGGGGGATAGTGGGGCTAGGAGACTAGGGCAGTCCTATTCCTGCTTTAGGTTCTGTTGTTTCCGGTCTACCTCTTTGACTCCCAAGGGAGGAAGTGAAGCTGGGGTGGAGGGAGCTCAAATGGGGGGCCTGGGGTACTGATACCCCCTCTCTCCATCCTCAGCACACTTCAATCTGATCCCCGTGGGGCTCCGTGTGGTCACCATCCAGAGTGCCAAACTGGGTCACTACATGGCCATGAATGCAGAGGGACTGCTCTACAGCTCGGTGAGAAAATGAGGCTGAATGGCTTGGGTTTGGAGATTCCCCAAATGCGGCCTTTTCAACTACAGAATATTTTACAGTTCAGGGCTCCCTCTCATTCCAGCTCTTGCTGATGTTCAGTCACTACTGCCCACTCCAGAGCACCTCCTCCAGGGTCCCTCTAATTCTACTATCACACAGCCCTCCAGATCCCCCCAGGCTTTTTGAATATCCAACTCTTTCTGTCTTTTGGGGCCCATATTTCTCATTCTACCTCCTCCAGACTTCATTATTACTCATTTCCCCAGAGTCACTCAGGATAGGGGATGGTGAGAGAGGTTGGGAATAGAGTGGAGAGAAGGTTTTTTTTTTTTTTTAAGATTTTATTTATTTTCAAGGAGAAGGAAGGGAGGGAGAGAGAGGGAGAGACACATCCATGTGTGGTTGCCTCTCACGTGCCCCCGACTGGGGACCTGGCCTGGAATTGAACCAGTGACCTTTCTGTTTGCAGTATGATGCCCAACCCACTGAGCCACACTAGTCAGGGAGAGACAGTGTCTTCTTATTCCAAGCCCCGCAAAGTCTAGTTCCTAACCCTCAGCAGACTACCAGACTCTCCCTTGTCCTCCCTTTTCCCCATTTCCTGCTTGGACTTAGAATTTGGCCTCCCAGCCTAAAATATGTGGATTATGTCCTGGCTTGTTCTTCTCAGGGCTCCCTTCTGTCCAGTGATGTGTCTATTTGTCTCTTTGTGTGTGCCTTCCTGGGTCTTTGTCTCCTCAGCAACATTTCACAGCTGAGTGTCGCTTTAAGGAGTGTGTCTTTGAGAATTACTATGTCCTGTACGCCTCTGCTCTCTACCGTCAGCGCCGTTCTGGCCGGGCCTGGTACCTAGGCTTGGACAAGGAGGGCCGAGTCATGAAGGGAAATCGTGTCAAGAAGACCAAGGCAGCTGCTCACTTTGTGCCCAAGCTCCTGGAGGGTAAGTATGGACTGAAGAAAATGGGGGCCACATGGGAGGGTATTGACCTTGACATGTCACTTAAGTGATACACAGCTTAGGGGCAACAAGTGTAAAGGGCACACCTGTTAAGACAGGTCAAGCCAGGAAGGCTTTGGCCTTTGGGGGTTTGGAGAATTCTCCTTCTATGGGTTGGGGTTCCCAGAGGATGAGTGTAGGGGAGGGGAGCCCTGTCAGAGCTCCAATTCTTCTAGGTCTCTCTGTGCCTAACTCTCCTTCCTGCTCCTCTCTCTCCCCTTCACAGTGGCTATGTACCGGGAGCCTTCTCTCCACAGTGTCCCCGAGACCTCCCCTTCCAGTCCCCCTGCCCCCTGAAACGTAGACCTTGGACTGGAGGCTCCTGCACTTGCACTGATCTAGCCACCGCCACAGCCTGTCTCCCAGCCCTGCTCCTGGCCCTCCTCCCACCCCAGCTGCCATACTCATACCCTGAGCAGCCAGGTCCCACCAGGTGCTCTACCCTGAGGGGGCTTAGGAACTGCTGAAACCCTTCAATTCTTGGACCCAGGAGGGGGTCATAGAGGTGGAAGTTTGAAAATGGTCCTGGCCAATCGTTCCTTTTCTTCCACACTTGCTCACCCCCCAAGCCCTTTCCCAAGATGGCACTGGGGAGTTCCAAACTGATGGAACAAGGACACAAATACTCCCCACCCCAGGCTCAGCCAGTTCCTGGAGCCCTTTTCATTGCCACTGAGCCATAGATTTATATGTCTACTGGAGCTCAGGATTAGTTTTCTTTCCCTACTCCACCTTCTGCCTTGTTCTGGACAGGTTCTGGAACACCATGAATCCCAGCCAGAGCCATTTCTGTACTAAGGCTCTGTGCTGGAATGCAGGCACGCTGCCAGGCTCTGTTCTGGATCCATCAGGCTTCCTTGACCCAGATAGACCCCTAATTTCCAGGTAGAGAGAGGCTGGATTTGAGCCCGGCTCTTGGCTTTGGCCTGAACTGGAGCCAGTCTCAGATCATCCCAGGTTTAACTTTTTTTTATCCCAGAGACACCCAATTCTAGAGCATGGTGTTCTAGACACATATGGAACCATACTTCCTTCTGAATCTCAGCTCTGGGATATAGACCATAACTCTCCACCCTTCCCCTCGGGATGGAACTGGGGCCTAGATAGCCATATTACTGCTCTAGAGTAAGTTCTAGACTTATTCTTCCACCTTCTGTAGTGATACCTATCAAGGATGAGCTCTGGAAAGGACCCAGCTATGATTCATAAAGAACTGAGTCCTGGATGAATTAAAAACTACTTCCTGTTTTTCCTAGATAATTTTCTAAAAATTTTATTCTTCCTATAGAATGCTAATCTTATTTTTACATGCAGTTTCTAACTCCTGCAACTCAGCTGGGGTCCAGGGGAATAAAGTCTGAAGAAGAGCAGAGGAGTTTTGGAAGGAATCCTTGGCTCATAGTGGGGAAGCTAGGATGGAAGAGGGGCCAAAACCATGACATAATTGGACTTGCACCTGGGTTGGGGGCACATGAACACTTAGCTACCTCAGCAGGAATTTCTTCCAGATCCCCTTTAAAGCTGAGGTCTTTAGGGTAATGGGTCTAGAATAAAAAGGACAAGTATAATATAGCCTTGACTCCCCCAGTGAGGAGACCCCAATTCAGCAATAAGTCCCAACAGTCTCCTCTAGGTCAGGCCAAGGAGGGTGAGGGCCTCTTGGATTCCAGACCTCATATACCCCCAGAGCTTCTAACTGAACAGAACTTGCTTTACTTTACAGCTTATAACCTCAGCTGTGTTTTAGGTACCCAAAAGGGGCCTGACTAGATTTTTTTGAAAAACGTGGAGAGTTAAGGGCAGGCTTGGAAAAGATCAGTAACCCACTAGTGAACTAGGAAGTAGACTGAGTAGCACCAGACCTGGGCAGGGTAGACTGAGGATGCCCTAAAGGGAGGGGCTCGGACTCCGGAGGCAGGTCACTTTTCCTCAGGCTCTTTCTACTTCTAGCTTGTTGCAAGAGGGGTTGATACTTCTCTCACCCATATAGACCCTACACAGGCTCCATCAGTCCCCTGATTTGACTCACAGGGGACCTGGTTTCCACTCCATGCATTCTCAATTAAAGAAGGTTTATACAACTGATGCCTTGTCTGTCATCTGTGGGTAGCGGGCCTTGGCAGTTGTTCGGGGTGGGACCAAGTCCCAGGGGCGGGGCGGGCGGGTGGGCTGGCGGCTACCCCCCAACAACAGGTGCACATTCTTGGGCACCTCGTCACTTCCTCTGCCCTCACTGCCCCGGCGGTTCACCGAGATAACTCACTGGATGCGGCCGGACTATGACCCCAGGGACGCTGCTGCTGCTGTTGCTGGGGGCACTGGGGGCGTCGCTCGCCCCAGGTAAGCCTGGGCCTCGAAGGGGCAGTGACAGGGCCAGGGGTCTTGGCCCGGCACCATGGCTTCACTTAGTGCTCTCCCCCAGGCGCCCGCGGCTCAGAGGCGGAAAGCCGGCTCCGCGAGAAACTTTTCTCGGGCTATGATAGTTCGGTGCGGCCGGCGCGGGAGGTGGGAGACCGCGTCAGGGTCAGCATTGGTCTCAGACTGGCGCAACTCATCAGCCTGGTGAGGGCGCACGCGGGCGGTTGAGGTCAGGCTCACTGGCGGGTTGCGGGGCGTGGCTTTGGATGAAGCAGCACAGAGGGACGGCTGGGGCGGATCGAGGCTAAGGGACGGACCGGCCGGCTGCTGGACAGGCCAGGGGTAGAGCCGGGTAGAGAAGTGAACTTGCCTGTGGATGGATCTTGAAGTGGAACTGGGGCTTATGGACTGACTGGTAGGCGGGCCTTGAGGCGGGGTCACAGGCTGGGGCGGAGCTCAGTGCTGGGCAGTGTCAATCAAGAACTGGCGGAGATTCAGGGTTGGGTGAATTATGAGCTGTGGGTGGAGCCCGCCTGGGGCGGGACTTGTGGAGGAATTGGCTGACACAGTAGACTGCAGGAAGTTTCGGAGGTAGAGGCGGGACTTGGGCCCAAGAGGGTGGGACTCGGAAAAAGCCGAGAGTTTCCAGGGAGAGCCTGCCCCGCTGAACCCCTTCATTTATCTCTACTTACATAACCTCCACCTTTTAAACTTTTCCCTTTTAGAACGAGAAGGATGAGGAGATGAGCACAAAGGTGTACTTAGACCTGGTACGGAGACCCCACAGGGTGGGAAAGGGCGTCCTGCTGCTTTGTAAAATTGTAAAATTTCCTCGTGGCCCAGTCAAAAATGTTTGCATCGCAAACTCAAACAACACGGCTATAACTGAATCAGAATCTTCAGGAAACATTACCTATCTTTACTATGAGAGTTGCACTTGATGCATTTTTTTATTCTGATTTTTAAAAAATATTTTATTTCTTTATAGAGAGAGGGGAAGGGAGAAAGAAAGAGTGGGAGCGAAACATCAATGTGTGGTTGCCTCTCGCGCGCCCCCCACTGGGGGCCTGGCCCACAATCAAGGCAGGTACCCTGACTGGGAATCAAACCAACAACCCTTTGGTTTGCAGGCTGGCACTCAGTCCATTGAGCAACACCAGCCAGGGCTCATTCTAATTTTTTAAAACAATGGTTTGGGGCCCCTAATTTGATTCTTGAGCCACTAAAGGGTCCCAAACTGCAGTTTGAATACCACTGTTTTGGAGGATAGGTGGTGCAACGTCTTCGTTGTTACAGACCAAAAATTGGGACCTGTTGCACAGGAAGGGGAAATTAGCTGATGGAGGCTGAGCGAGTGGAAGTGAAGCCGGACTCAGAACCCCCGGCCTCCAGAATTACAGCCCATTCCTGCGCTGCTCCCTACCCTTGCACTTACCACCCGCTTCCTTTGGACATTACAAGTTTCCTTCCCACCTCCAGCCCCTAAACAGCCTCCTTTAGCCTCTGCTTCTCTAGGAGTGGACTGACTACAGGCTGAGCTGGGACCCCGCAGAGTACGAGGGCATCAATTTACTCCGCATCAAGGATCAATCCGTGTGGCTACCAGATGTGGTGCTACTGAACAAGTAGGATCTTTCCAAAACTGGGGGTGGGTGAGGCCTCTGCAAGGGCAGGGTATGTGGAGGGTGGGCCCTGATACCAGATAAAAAGATTCTTTCCCTGCAGCAATGACGGAAATTTTGGCGTTGCTCTGGGTATTAATGTTGTGGTAGCCTCCCACGGCTCTGTGCGCTGGCAGCCCCCGGGCATCTATCGCAGCAGCTGCAGCATCCAGGTCTCTGGGCTCCACCTGGGAAACGCAAGGCGCTCTTAGAAACCCTCCCTCTCCTCAGATGTCCTGACTCCCATCCCTCCTCCATTATCTCCCATGACCCTCACATCTCTCTTGCCCTCCTGATTTTCCATTGTTTCCATCTTCTCTGCTCACTTGCATTGACTTCCAGTCTTCCTCAGTAACTCCCCTCCATTGCCCATGGCCCCACCTAATAACCTTCCAAATCCTTTGTGATCCCCCCACTTCCCTGTGACCTCTCCTGGTGTCCCCATATCCTCTGACCCCTATCTGCCCTGTGACCTCCCTAACTCCCCCTGACAAGTTCTCTGTTAGCTCTAGTGACTCCTCCTTCCATCCAGGTCACCTACTTTCCCTTTGACTGGCAGAACTGCACCATGGTGTTCAGTTCCTATAGCTATGACAGCTCAGAGGTCAGCCTGCACACTGGCTTGGGTCCAGATGGGCAGGAGCAGCAGGAAGTGCACATTCACGAAGGGACCTTCATAGGTAAGTGGGCATGGCTCCCACATCCTTAGGGTTTTATGACTTCCAGTTTCTAACAAGCTGATAAATATACTCCATCAGTGATGCCCCAAACACCCTTGTGGTGTCAGCAAGATAGGTATAACTATGTAATGTATATTTGGCAAATATGGAAATTGAGACTTATTTAAGTTTATTAGAGGTGAGCTGTCCAGCCTAGTGTCTACAGCTAGCACCTTAACACATCAGCCTCCTCTGCTCTAGAATGAGGCTGAGCAAGCCATATCCGGCACCAACAAGAACCAGATCCCAAATCTGTGTACCCTTCTTCTGTTTTTCCCGCTCCCCCCAAGAAAATGGCCAATGGGAGATTATCCACAAGCCTTCTAGACTAATCCAGCCTCCGGTGGATCCTAGAAGAGGGGGAGAAGGACAGCGTGAAGAAGTCACCTTCTACCTCATCATTCGCCGGAAGCCTCTCTTCTACCTAGTCAATGTCATTGCCCCATGCATCCTCATCACTGTCATGGCCATCTTTGTCTTCTACCTACCACCAGATGCAGGTAAGTGGGGGAAAGACCCCAGCCCTTCTTCGTACCAATAGTTCAGCTTCTTTCTGTCCACCCTTAATCCAGGCAAGGTTTTCCTGCCAAGTCAAACGATCATGGATTATGCTTAACCACTCTCACTCAAGTTTTCTCTTTAACCAGAGCTTTTTCATCTGGATCCAGATTTTCCCTCCAACCTCAGGCTCTGCCTCTCCTCTGATGCCCACTTCTTTCTATCTAGTAATTTCTGAACTCTTTCCTTCAGAATCCTAGTATCTCATCCTTGAAACCTCCACTCCTCTGACCAACAAATTCCAGGGTTTAGACTGCACTCCTTTTACCTGTCCTCATTCCTGACATCCTAGTCTCTTAACCTTCCACCTGCCTTGGAAATAATAGCCAATATTTCTCTAGGAGGCAGCATAATGTAGTAAGCGTAACCTTGGGCAAATTCCTTAATCTTTATGAGTCTCAGTTTCCTAATCTGGAAATGAAGACAATTATTGTTCCTGCAGAGTAGTATTATTTTGAGGATCAACTGAGTTCATAGAACTATGCCTGGTACTTAATAAATTCCATGTAAGTGGTGGTATTGTCTTTGCTACTTTTGAGCACTTGATGTAAGGTAATACAATTAACATGTTACACAGATTAACTCAATTCTAACCTTTACAACAACTCTGTAAGTTAAATACTGATTTATCTTCCCATTTTACAGAGCAGGATAAGAAGCTGAAAGAGTTTGTATTTACCTGCCATTACACAGTTAGGGAGAGGCAGTGTTGCTATTCCAACCCTGGTTAGTGCCAGTCTGACTCAGAGACTGATGTCCTTAACTCTGGTATTCAACACATGCTTTCCTTCCCTTTAAAATCAAGTCCTCTTTCTACGTAGGGAAGGAGAGTAATGCAACTCCAGAACATGCTTACAAATGTAACTTTTACTTCCTCCTAGAGCAAAGCAAATCTTGGAACCCAATATTACAGGACTAAAGTAGAGCAGATCATACAAGTTATTTATTCCAATATCTTCCATGAAGTTTGCAATGCCTGTTGAATGCCACAGGGATAATCTACCACCTGGCATACATATCCTTATATATTTTGTTTTGCTTTTAGTGATAAGATCTGATTTATACTTTAACAGGATCAATCTTGTTGCTCTGTTGAGAACAGAGGTGGATAAGGGCAAAGAGAAGACCTTTATAAGAACTCAGATCTGAGGAAATGGTGGTTTATATCAGGGTGGTATGGGTAGGTGTGATAAGTCATCAATTTCAGGATATATTTTGAAGGCAGAGCCATTAGGGTTTGCTATGAATTTGATATTGGATGAGAAGGAACAGAGCTAAGAATGACTCAAAGGGTTTTGCCCTGTGCCCACAGGAAAGATGTTGTTATTTATGAAATGGGGAAGACAATGGGAGGAGTTGGTGATGAAGGATTTAAGTTTTAGACATGTTAAATTTGAGATGTCTATAGGACATACAAGTGGAGAGGTTAAGTTGGCAGGTGAATATAGGTCTGGAGTTTAAGGGAATAAGTCCAGGTTGGAGGTATAAATGTAGGGGTCACTTGCATGTACTTGGCCCTTCCAACAACCTGTCCTTGAGTGGGTTGATACATGGTCACCAATTATGCCATGCAGATTGTCTTCTGACAAAACCTAATCCTTCTGCCTTCCCCTCTGCCCCCCCAAGGAGAGAAAATGGGGCTCTCAATCTTCGCCCTGCTGACTCTCACTGTGTTCCTGCTGCTGTTGGCAGGCAAAGTGCCTGAGACCTCTCTGTCTGTCCCCATCATTGTCAAGTATCTCATGTTTACCATGGTCCTCGTCACCTTCTCAGTCATCCTTAGCGTCATTGTTCTCAACCTGCACCATCGTTCACCTCACACCCACCAAATGCCCCTTTGGGTCCGTCAGGTAAGAAAAATCTCCTCTAGCTTCTGTTGACTCTTAATCTTAGTGTTTGGCTTTTTGACCAGGTATTTGGCATAGCTTTTGGCTTAGTATTTGGCTTTTTCTCCTCCCTCCTATCACTTCAACCTTCCTTTCACAGACCTGAGGGAGAAGTACAACTTTCTGTGGAATGTTGAAGTACCAAGTCCTGTTGGGTGTTCAAATGATGCACAATTAAATTTACCCTCCCGTCATTACCATTTTATAGGTCCCACACTCTTTTAATCATACTGCCCATCCAGATCCCAGGGAAACATTATCAGGGTGGAAGCCCTCAGAATTTTCCTTTCCAGTCAAAATGCCTCCAACCCACATATGAGCTCTGAAGGCTGTGTGGTTGCATTTTCTTGTCTGTATAGCTCAGTGGGACATATGCACACAGGCTCAGCAGTGGGTATGTGGCGTGGGGGTGGTTGGCTACTTCCCTTCCCGTCTAAAAACATGAGAGCAAAAAAAAAATTAAAATAAAATAAAATAAAATATAAATAAAAACATGAGAGCACCCTCCAACACGCCTCTTTTTCTACTCTGCAGGTCTTCATCCACAAACTCTCTCTGTACCTGGGTCTGAAGAGACCCAAACCTGAAAGAGACCAGATGCCAGAGCCACCTCCTATAGCCCTCAGGGATTCTCCGGGAAGTGGCTGGGGTCGGGGAACAGATGAATATTTCATCCGGAAGCCACCGAGTGATTTTCTCTTCCCCAAATCCAAGAGGTAGTGCTTACTCAGGAGTTGGAGAACTACAATTCCCAGAAGGCTGTGCGGAGGCAGGCGGCCTACGCTCCAAAAGATGCTGTGGTCGAGCATCAGGGGAGTTGTAGTATCCCTTCTGCTGCTCACTTTGCTGAAAAGTGGTAACTAAACCACAGAGGGAATGCTAGGGAGGCCACCGCTGCTGGCGGGGAGAGCCTTAAAAGTTTTGAAGAGGGGCAGGATGTTGGGGCGGGGTCTGCAGCCCAAGCGCAGGCTGTGTCTTTGCACCCCAGGTGCGACCAAACGATCCTGCCCCTTCCAGGTTCCAGCCTGAAATGTCTGCCCTGGATCTACGGCGATTTATCAATGGTCCAAACCGGGTTGTCAGCCTGCCCCCCGAGCTACGGGAGGTCGTTTCCTCGATCAGTTACATCGCTGGACAGCTGCAGGAACAGGAGGGCCACGACGCGGTAAGTCCAGTGAGGAGCAGGGCAGAGCTTCAGTAGCCTTGGCTCCACCTGCAAACTCAGGCTCCGCCCCTAGCACTTTTTTTTGTTTGTTTCTGTTTTTGTTTTGTTCTAATTGGAAGTTTGCATCATTTGGTCCTGCCCCCTGCTTTCCAACTGGTTCTTACTCTCACCAATCACCCGTAGTTTCATGCTCCAGTTTTCGCAGCCTTCTTGGTCTGAGTTCAGAGCGGTGATAGGAGGACCAGGGCAGGGTACCTGGGCTTGCGGGTAGCTTTCCCTGATGTCTGGAGCTCAGAAAGAGTTTCCTCTGCCTATCCCCAGTTGAAGGAAGACTGGCAATTTGTGGCCATGGTAGTGGACCGCCTCTTCCTGTGGACCTTCATCATCTTCACGAGTGTCGGGACCCTCGTCATCTTCCTGGATGCTACATACCACTTGCCCCCTGCCGACCCCTTTCCTTAGGACCTAGGGCCAGCACCCAAGTCCTCAGCCTGCTGAACTGATAGTTGAGCAGCACTTTACAGCCCTATTCCTTTCTGCGTATTAACTCCGGCACAAGGGTCCAGTTATCTCCTTTGTTTCCAGGAAGAGAGCCCAAGTGGGACTGGGTGTACTTGAGCCCACCAGAAATGCTGTCAGCTTATTTACTCTTTGGCTTCTTAAAGAAGCTTCTAACACCCAGGTTTCCAGTAAAACAGAGCAAAGAACAAGAACTAGACTGTAAGCCTTATGGAGGATGAGAACTGTGCCTTATTCACTGTAACATCCCCAGCACCTAACACATCCTGCTTAACATTTGTTGAATAAATAGGGACATTTTTTTCTGGAAGGAAAAAAAAATAGAGCTTATGTTTTGCATGTTGGGAATAGTGGTAATTTTTCCTTTGTTTATATGTTTCTGTAACTTACTATGTTTTGAAATAAGTATTATCCTTAGGATTAAAAAAAAAAAAAGGTTATTTCTAAAAGGATGTATTTGCAATGAGTGGAAAAAAGAGCACTTTACTATACCAAGCCCCAGCTTTGATAGCGAGTCCCAGTTAATGAAAGCATCTGCCCCCTACTCTGAGGATCATACGAGAAGATGGGAACAAAAACATCATGCAACATGTATCAGAGGCTGTAAACTTGTGTGTGTTGTTTGGCCCATGACATTGGCCTGCATAATTTTAAATTTGAATCAGTTCACTACTTTTAAATTTTGGGTATTTCATAGGGAAACTTGGTTTCTGGCTTGTCTTGAAAATCACTTAAAAACTACATTAACAACAAACCTGATTCCCCTGTTGGCGGTGACCTGCCAGAGCTGATGAGTGGCTGCCCACTCTGCTCAGTTCCACAAAGTCTCCACCCACCTGACAAGCCTCCCTCATTTTACTTACCCATCCCTACATAGCACTAGACAAAATACAGGGGAGGGCGGGGGGGACAAGGAGTAAAGCCAGTGGGAAGCTAGGAATAGAAAAAGAAAGGTTGTCTTTCTTAAACAGCTATCACATATATATATATATGCTGTTTTTTGGGGGGGGGTTTGTTGTTTGTTTGTTTGTTTTTGCCTTACCTTCCTTTCAATTTGGAGAAAGGGTTATACCTAGTCTAAGGCAAGGCCTTTCTGGGACATGGAGATCTTGTGCCCAGCAGGCTGTGTAAACTGAACTGAGTTTAACGTTTCTGCCTAGAAGTCAAACCAAAGTCAGCTTGAACCTAGTAGCTGCAGCGATTGCAATGAAGTACCTAGGGTCAGCGAGGCCTCACACGTACTCGATTACTGGAGGTTGTTGTCCTAAAAGGGAGAATAGGGCTACAACTCCCCAGGATCCCTGTGGGACAAGGTCAGTATATCCCTGTCCAGCCAGACCCACCAGACACGCAAATAATTTGCACCTGGCATCCCACTGCAGAGCATAGTTCATTCATTTGTCTCGTTGGTTTATTGGCCTAGAGTTGGACACACACACAAATGCGGAGATAAATATTGGTCAGTTTCTCTAAATCTGGGTTCTTGCTACATATAGAGCTAGAGTCTGCAGAATTCTAAATCTTGCGTGCTGTGGCACAGAACCAGTGGCCTTCCCCTTCACCACCACCATTCTTCCCAGGGAACACGAGAAAAGAGGGCTCAAACTGACAAGACTTGATAGTTTTCAAAAGATGAAATTGCGAACCCCAAATTTCCAACATCTGAAATTCACAATATTCAAGTTCCCCATATCTTTTAATGTCCATTTCATCACAATCTCATTTGTTGCACAGAACCACCAAATTCTGGAAACTTAGTTTTCCTAAATGATATTTTCAAAAAAATAAATGTCTACAATCTCAGTTCTCCCAAAATAGTTTTAGAACTTTGACCTGTCCTGAAATTCAAATTCCCTGGTCCATCCTCATCCCCTTCCATCTCCTGTGCCTTTTTGCCTCAGAGGAGTTCAGGTTAAGGATATAAGGGGACTATCATCCCATCTGCCCCCTGCCTCCAAGGCCTTCCTCAGTCTCTCTTGTGGTTCCGCTGTGTGTATGTATATACTTTGTGTGTGTGTGTGTGTGTGTGTGTATGTGTGTATATATATATATGTGTATATATATATATATCTATCCTTTATTATGTACTTTTTTCGCAGTTTTTCTAAAGTGCCAGAAACAAGATTTGTGGGAACATTTTAGTGATTTTTTTTGCATTTTTCCCTGTTTAAAATTGTTTTCTTCCTCCCATAAAAATTGGAACTTGGTACATTCAGTAGGAAAACTCTTCACTCGGACTGTGGCCAAGACCAAGAAAAGTGCAAAGAGACAGAGGAGTAGCAAAGGAGTGACACTCCTCCGTGGTTGACATTCAGGGAGCCTGTCAAAAACCTCCCCTTTTGTATAGTCTGGGAGGCTAAGAGGAAGCAGGAGGATGCTCCTGTCCCTCCGGCAAGTTCACCTCCCTCTAACAGCCATGATCTTGCCCTTTCAACATCTGTTGAGAGGGCAGCCATCTTGGCCCCAGAAAACAGTAGCTGAGAAAAAGGCTGACATTTTAATGACAGCAACTTTTTCCTTTTTGAACTGCACTCCTCTAATTCCCATTTATCAAATTTGCTCCCCAAAACTGGCTCTCCCCTTGTGATCTGGGTATTTTTTTGTGGGGGAGGGAGGTGGGTGGGATGGGAAATGTTTCATCCAATCACAGAGTGGGGAGGCCCAGTTACCAGAGAATTAGGAGCAAACATTTCTTCAACTCCCCCGGAAGGAGACATAGGGACCCTGACCAGGGTTAACTAGTGCAAATTAGGGATTAGGGACTATTTAAGGTCCCTGCACCCCATCCCTAGGCTGGGATCTTTGGGCATGGGAAACTGAATCAAAGATGGGGTATAAGGTGCTATTCTGGAGGGAAAGTTGGTGGGGATACCCCTAAGCCCACCAAGGGAATAGAATAGTATGGTTTCCCCAAAACCATCTGGAGTGATTGGTGAGGGAAGTGACACTGGGGAAGAAGGGGGTAAAGGTAAGGATGGGAGGTCATGTGCAAATCTTGGGCTTACCCACCCATCCAACCCCCATTATTTTTCTGGCTATTTGGTCTAGTTTGGGAGAAACCATCAGGAGAAAACAGGGAGAAAGTAGATTCCCTTCCCCATCCCCAAAGGAGCTCCTCCCTCCTAGCCCCCAAACCTGATTTAGCCCAGAAGAGGCCATATATGGAGGCAGAAAGAGGTATGATATACTCACCTCTTTTGCCTTGGAAGAATCTAGGGCTCACTGGATTTGGGGGTCAAGATAGAGCCAAGATTGGTGCTGCCCTGGGCTGGAGAAGAAACAGATGGGTAGCCCTCCTCCCCAACACCCCCTTGACCTGGACTGGGAGAGGCCATCTCCAGAGTGTAGGAGTGTGAGGAGGAATATGGAAGATCCAAAGGCATGGAAGCCAAGGAAGGCATGGCATCTTAACTTGAAGGAAAGAGGGACACAGAAATCCACCATCGGAAGAATAGAATCCAAAGCCAAGCTCCAAGGTGGGTTGGTGTCACATATCACAATGGTCTGGTCCAGGCCCTGGGCCGTGAAGAATGGAATGTGCTAGGAAGCATCTGGGCTAGGTCTTAGAGAAGCTTCAGAATGAGGGGGAATCATTAGGTGAGAGAGATGGTTTCCCCCTAGGTATACGAATCGGGGGGGTGGGGGGTGGTTAGACATTCAGAGCTGGTGGGGACCGTGAGTAGAGATTCATATAAGTATATTGCTCAGTTGCCCCAAGGGCTGGAGAAGGGGATGGGAGCTGGCCCTGCCCCTCTTGGAGGCCATTCCCTGGAGGAGAACTGAGAGGGGAACCAACAAAGATCCCTTCCCAGGAGATAGGAAAACTATAATCTCACACAAAGCAGCCTGACTCCTGAGCTCCAAGGGCCCCAAAGTTCCTGCACAAGAGTGTGGAGGGGCTCCCAAGGGGTAGGGAGGCCAGGGAGCTGGTAGTGGCGGGGGTTCAGGGAGGGTGGCATCTGGTGAAAGGGGAGATCTGGGCCCAGAGCTCACCCCACATCTCCCTTCTGGGTTCCCTCAACTCCTGCCCATTCACCTTCTCCCTTAGGGGGGACTGGTGGAGGAAGAGTTTGGGGAGGTGGAGTTGGGGGAGTAGGGGGTACTGTTTGAGGATTGACTGCGTAGCCAAAGACCCCTGGTAGGAAAGGAAGGGCCCCCCCACCCTTCTCATCAGGTAGGACCATGTTAAGAGCAACAGGGAGAGCAGCCAAGTTGCTGAAGTTGTAAGGGTAGGCAGCAAGGAGCTGGGGGCCATAGACAAGTGGGTAAGACTCAGGGTAGAATGTGACTTTGGCAGCTCCTATCCCTTCCATCCGCTCCCCCTCCCCAGCCCCCACTTGCCCCTCACTCCCAGGTTTTCCCCTACCACCACCAGGTTCCCGGCCACTTCCAATCAGAGCCAGTGGGAATTCCTGCACAGGTGGGTATGCATAGGTGCCCCCTCCTGCCACCACTGGGGGCTCCTCACCCCCTGAGATGACAGGGTCCTGAAGTGATGCAGTCTCAGAAGCTTCCTCAGCAGCAGCACTCCCACCACCTGCCTCCCCACTGGATGAAGAGACTTGCATCTCTTGGGGAGCCTCCTCCTTGACATCCCCGGGTCTGGTACCAGTGCTACCTTTGGAGTAGGCAATGACAGGTGTGGGTGTGCCCCCAGGCCTCTCAGCAGCATGCCTCTGTCCGTGGCGGCTCAGAGCAGCTGCTGTCTTGCACACCTTGGCGCAATGAGGGCAGGTGAATCGTGTGGAAGGTCTCCGTCCAGCCCGGGAGCTGTGGGAGCCCCCACTGTGGGCCTCCTGGTGCTTCCGCAGCTTCCTCAGGGTAGCAAACGTTTGGGCACAGTCCCCACAGCAGTGCCTCCGCTCACCACAGGCACGCCCTGCAGGGCCATCAGCTGCTGGGGTCTCCTCCCAGCTCCTCTGTTCCAGCTTCTGTCTCCAGCGTGGTGGCCTGCGGCCTCTGGGCATCGCACTGCCCCCGCTGCTGCCTGCGCCTGTAGCTCCAACCTTGCGCTTGGGCTTGTATGAGTAGTAGGGCCTCCAGAGTTGGTCCTCCCCACCAGCCTTCAATTCCTCCTCCTCCTCCTCCTCATCTTCCTCCTCATCTTCCTCCTCACTGTCCTCCACGTCCTCTCCACTCAGCTCCCCAGGACGCAGGTCAGTCTCTGAGATGCGGCGCTTCACAATGGCCTCCTCACCGATTCGCACAGTGATCTGACACAGTGGAGGTGGCACCTGTAGCTGAGGACCCCGGCCAGGCCCTGCAGGAGGACCCCCATCTCCACCAATCCCACCAGCTGGCTTGGCCACGTAGGTCAGAGTCCTTCCAGCCCGCAGGCTGCGGCCTTTGGCCTCCTCCATGGCCGTGGCGGGCCCTGCAGCCGTTGCTGGGCTGCCTGCTGTGGCTGGGCTGGTTGGTGTGGGTGCAGGCACTGGGGGAGGAGGTGGGTACTCACGTTTCTTGGGGGGTCTTGGTGGAGCAGTGTAAGTGATGACTGAGGCGGCTTGGGCACCCCCTGTGCTGGCCAGCGCAGCCCCTGCTGCACCACTACTACTGCCCCCATGAACAATGACAGATGGAGCTGGGTGGGCAAAAGTGATGACAGAAGGCGGGGGTCCAGGCTCTGGGGCAGGTGGGGGTCCAGGAGGTGAGCTGGCTGGCATTGCTGTAGGGGCCGGTGTGTTGAGGCTTGGAGAAAGAGGGGCCTCAGGGGCTCCCTGGCTGTAGGTCTTGTAGGGTCGCTTGGCTGCCCGCATGGGGAGCAGGCGGTACAGCTTGAGGGTATTGAGCTTGGGCTTATAGCCTCCATTGGGTGTCTTCTCACTGGCTAGGAGGCCTGGACTAATGCCATGGAAGGCTCGCTGGTGGGTCTTCAGGTTATAGTAAGTGACAAAGGTCTCCCAGCAGAAGATGCACTGGTACCTGGACCAGGACAGAGGGAACAGGGCAAGGACAGAGCCAGTTGAGTCAGGGGCCCTGAAGCTAGGGCCTCAGCTTCCCACACCCTCTACTGCCCTCCACTCAGACTTAGAACTCCCTCAGCCACTTGCTCACCCTCCTTTCTTGCTGCTTATCCCACCCTGCCAGCCTCAGGAGAAACACCAGCCCTAGCTCGGTGGCCCCCAAACCAGCTGTGAGACGCTGGGCCCCAGCTGTTCCTCTGTGAATTGGAAATAATTACACATCTTGCCTAACTCACAAAGCCTTCTTTTGAAGCTCAAATGACAGAATTTGGGAATGTCTTATGAATAGGGACACATTATAGAAATATGTATTATAACTACTGGTGGGCATGCCTGCACTCCCCATAGTTTTTTCCTGTGAGGGCAACATTCTCCTTCCTCCTCTGTCTTCTCCATAGCACCAAGCCAGGACATAGCACCTAGAGGTGCTAATGAGCATCAGCAGAAGGAGCTGGGGCTGAAGGGAGGCAGTGGGTAACTGAGGAGGAACAGGTGAGCAGGGCCAGTGGTGAGCAGGGGTCTCAGGATGACTGCCCAGGCTCCATACTCTGCCTGTACCCTCTTTGTCCATGTGGTGTCCGAGTGCTGACTGTTGACTCCACTGCCCTCACCCACCCCCCAGGACACTTACCTGCGCTCCCCGGTGTGCCACACCTCATGCTTGGTGCGGTACTCAGCCAGGGCGAACACCTTCTCACAGTAGCGGCAGGGGTACTTCCTCCGCCAGGAGTGTACATTGCTGTGCCGCTTCAGGCTGGACAGGGTCACGTAGGAACGCTCACAGGCCGCGCACACATACAGCACATGGCCGCCCACCACTTTCACCAGGTGCTCTGGGCCACCTCTGAAGCCCACTGTGGGGGGCAGGGCTGAGGCATCCACTCCTGTGGGGCCACTAGGGCCAGAGCTCCCGGCTCCCAGCCCTGCAGAACCCCTAGTGCTGCCGCCCCTACGACACTGTGCTTCATGGGTCTGCAGCCTCTTGGGATGGATGAAGCTTTTTCCACATCGGGGACAAGGGAGGGGCCGTCGGGGCAGGGGGGGCTGTGAGTCAGGGGCCTGAGCCTCAGCCCTGTCCCTCTCCCACTCCCCTGCTGGCCTAGGCCCAGACCCGAAGCTGTCCTCTTCGGGCTGCGAGGTGGCCATGGGGGCTGGGGCAGGAGGTACCCAGGCATCACCTCCCTCCCCCAGGCCCTGTAGGCGGGAGATGCCCAGACGCCGCCCCAGAGCTCCAATCTCTGCCACAGCTGCCCCATCCCCTCCACCGTCAGGTAGTGCAAGCCGGGCACTATAGATGAAGTTGAGGACATCAGAGAAGGCAGCTGCTGGGACCCCTGGCAGCTCTAGGACCCGGGGTGGGGATGAAGCTGGGGGTGAGGCTGGAGGGGGAGAAGAGGAGGAAGAGGAGGAGGAAGAAGAGGAGGCAGCTGTGGTGGTAGCAGGGTTTGGGGCTGAGCCCCCAATAACTGGTGGGAGGGGCAGTGGAGCTGAAGCAAGCAGGGCCTCTCTGAAGAAGGGACTAGAAGCAGCCAGGACGCTGCGGTGAGCAGGGAACTTGGTATCTCCGGCTATGAGGGTGACGTCACAGAAGAGGCCACGGAGTCGCTGCTCATTGAGCTGGCGCAGGACAGCAGGGGCATGGGATGGGTCCGTCACCTCTGCTGGGGGGGGCATGGCGCCAGCCTAGACAGAGGAGAAGAGGCCAGGGGAGGATCTCAGAGGCTGGGCAGAGGGCAGGGCCCTCTAAAATCAGGGAGGTGTTGGTCAGAATCTAGTGGAAGGCTAACTTCTGATCACAGAAGTCAGGGGTTCACCTTAGCCACCCATGTCTGGCCAGCATCCAACACCAGTATGTCAAACATCTGGGCCTGGAAGATGCCAGGGATACATCAGATCTTGATGAAGGTCAAAGGTTAAAATGTCCAAAGTCACAGACTAGAGATGTAAGTAATGGACACTCTCCCACTGGGAGAAGGAAGCCCCCACTATTACTGATGGCCTTTTCACAAGACTTCCCAGGCTAGACAAAATGGCTGCCCTGCTGGCCTGCTGCCTCAGGTCATTTTTCCTAGCTGAAGACCTCTCACCATCACCATCTCACCTGAGAGCACAGCCAACATGGAGCAGAAGGGGGGTGGCTCAGCAAGTCCCTTCTGCGGGGCCTCTTCCCTCTGTGAAGAAACAGAAACCATGTCCTCAGTAAGGGAGCAGGGGTGGAAGGGACCCTGGGGGTTATGGCGTGATACAGCACTTAGGGTCAAAGAGCACACTTGGGCTGCTCTGCAGACCCTGGTCTTCCTAGGAGCCTCTATCAGGTTATTTGGTTAGCCGCATACACTTGGACTTAGGAGGTCACACACATTATTGCAGCCTTGTCCTGCTGGCCCCCAGAAGCACAGGAACAAGATAATTTGCATATTCCCAATTCACCTCAAAACATACAGCAGGTTAGTTCAGTCCTATAGGTCCAGGGAAGCCTCTCGGATAACTCTTAAGTCCCTTTGGCCCAGTCTTGGAGCTCAAAGGAAATCAAACATCTGTGTATTGTCTTTTTTTATAATGGTCTCATTTACATATCAAAATAGATTTGCTTGAGACTTTTTATTGCCCTGAGCTACTAGACATTCAAATTAGGAGAGGACTACCTCTCAAAGGACCTAGCCTCATAAATCTTTGAGGGGATTTCTGGCTCAGGTTCCAGGAGACCACCAAAGACCATAATTCATACACAAGGCCACCAGACCCCGGGATGAAGCAACTTGGGTCTCACTCCTTACTCTGAGAGCTGGGGGCTTTAGGACTTTGGCATAAAAATGGGGGTGAAATACAACCCCTATCTCACCTCTTCCTGGGAGGCTCTTCCAAAATGAACAGGAGGCAACCCAAACGCGGGCTATGGTCGTCACCACGCAGGAGGCCCCTCACTGCAGCTCTCCCCCGCGGGCACACCCAGGGCTGTGGGGTCGCATTTTTCAGTTGAAGATCTGAGTTCAAGAGTCATATGGTGACTTAGCCAAAGTCACATTGAGCTGATAATAACAGGTGGGGCCTGTTCACAGAGCCAGGCCTGCTGACCTGAGAACAGAGCTCTTGGCCCCTCTCGTCCACCCTCCATGAAGCCCAGGAGCGCTCTCCTTATGAATGATCTGGGTCACGCATGTTCTCTGAGGTATCTGGCATCAGGCGTTCCTCATACAGTGCCCCCCCGCCAAGAAACCTTTTCCTGTTTAGTAATCATACTATCTAGATTAAAAGACCTTTCCTCCACAGTCCATTTCAATTTCCCAGAAGACTACTCTGACTCCTCTCCTGGAAAAGCAGGGAAGTGATAAACAGGGGTGATACGCAAAAGTTCAACAGTCCCAGGCCAGGCACATGCCCAGGTCCGCGCAACCCCATCATTTGCTGGATTGCAGGTGGGTCTGCTTGTAAAGTGAGAAAACAGAGTGCTCCCTTCTGTGGCAGCTGCTGGCCCACTGGGACCCCCACGAGTAAGTGCTTTACTTGCATTACCTCATTTATTCCTTTCCTCTTCACTACCCTAAAAGGTAGCAGTTCACTTCCCCGTTTTACTTTAAAGATTTTATTTATTTTTAGAGAGGGGAAGGGAGGGAGAGAGAGAGGGAGGGAAACATTGATCAGTCGCCCTCCACACACACACCAGCCAGGGACCCATCCCACAACCCAGGCATGTGCCCTGACCAGGTATGTGTCCTTCACTTTGCCAGATGACACCCAACCAACCGAGCCACACCAGGTCAGGGCACCTTCCCCATTTTAAAGTGACTGACTGAGGCTCATAGGTGCTAGGTCACTCACCTAAGAATATGTGACTAATACCAGGGCTGGGTTCTGATCCCAGGATCATCAAAGTAAAGGGCTTGTTTACAGCTATATTGTGATATAATAGGAATATGTATATTTATATATATTTGGTCTTCATCTCTGGAATCGACATAGAGCTCCTAATACTCTTAAAATTTGCTAAGTGATAAGAGTATTAAGAGCATCTTTTATTCTAATAGTTGGTCTTTGAGCCTGGTTCCTGACACCAAGCTCCAACATAAATCCCTTGGAATTTCCTGGGTGAGAGGAGCATCTTTCATTCTACTGAGGCGACTGCCAGTGGACTCCTGGATAGGGGCTGGTCACGAGACCAAGCCATGATTAGAAACTTGGAACTTCCAGCCCCATCCACCCCCAACTTGGGCAGGGAAAAGGGACTAGAGACTGGGTTAATGATTGATCATGCCTATGTGACGAAGCCTCCATAAAAATCCCTAAACTATGGGGTTGACAGAGCTTCCAGGTTGACAAATATCCACATGCCGGGAAGATGGTGCACCCCAACTCTGTGGAGACAGAAGCTCTAATGCTCAGGACCCTCCTAGACCTTCTTGTCCTATGTACATCCTCATTGGCTATTTTTGTATTACCATATTTTTTTGTTATATAATCAGTAAACATAAGTGTTTCCCTCTGTTCTATGAGCCATTCTAGCAAATTATCAAATCTGAGGAAGGGGTCATGGTCAACCCCAACTTATAGCTGGTCAGTCACAAGTGCAGAAGGCTTAGATTTGCAACTGGCATCTGAATTGGGGGCAGTCTTGTGGGACTAAGCCCTTAACCTGTGGGATGTGACATTGTCTTCAGGTGGTGACAACTGTATTGAATCATAGGACACCCAGCTAGTGTCAGAGAATTGGAAGTGTGAATAGAGTATGTAGAAAAACAGGTGTTTTTCTTTCAACGGCACCAATGAGTGCCCCCACTAGCCCATAGGTTAAAAATACAGGAAGGGTGCTTCCTCTGGGAAGTAGTAGCCCTGCACAGGTGGGCGAAGCAAAGGTTAGATTCCAGTCCCACACACCCTCTTGGCCAGGCCTGTCCACTTGCACAACCATACAGACATGGTGCTTGCTGGGGGATGGCTGTGTGCTGACTGCCAAGAGACTTGGACAAGGCCTATTGAGGCTTCTTAGAACCAAAGAAGTGCAAAGCTGGCCTGGCCCTTAAAGATCATCTAGAATCATCATTCATGGTACTCGTAGCTGCCATTTATGAAATACATATGATGTACCCATTATAGAGCTAAGCATTTTGTCTGCATGATCTCATTTCAATACTCAAAAAGGACCATTGTGCCCTGGCTGGTGTGGCTCAGTGGATTGAGCCTTGGCCTGCAAACAGAAAGGTCAACGGGTTCGGTTCCCATTCAGGGTACGTGCCTGGGTTGTGGGCCAGGCCCCCGGTTGGGGGTATGTGAGAGGCAACTGATCGATCTATTTCTCACACATGGATGTTTCTCCCCTTTCTCCTTTCCTTTCCCTCTCTCTAAAAATAAATAAAATCTTAAAAACAAACAAACTAGGGACCAGAGTGAGGCAGGGTCTATCATCAACCCCATTGGACATATGAGGAAACTGAGGTTTTAAATACTCTAAACTCTTCACTTTCAGGTATAGAGGACACAGTGGCAGGGTAATTTGCCCCTGGTCTCATTGCTAACCAAGTAGGGTTTGAACCCAAGTCTCCTGAGTTCAACTGCCCCACCACTGGCCACTACCCTACAAGGGCTTATAAAAGATGGAGAAGACACTAGCTATGTGTCCCTGGGAAAGTTGCTTAACTTCTCTGTACCTTAGTTTCACTGTCTACGAGGGGGAGATAATGAAAAGTTCCCGCTTTGCAGGGTTATTATGAAGAGTAAGTGAGCTCATAACTGGTGGGAACTGGAAGAGTGCCTGGCACACAGTACATGTTCAGCAAGTGCTAGCTCTTATTATCATCTTGGAACTCAGTCCCGGAAAATGTTGGGGGGAAGTGGTGAAGAAAAAGAGGCAGAAATCAGGCTTCATGGTAGGTTTGGTGGCTCTGTGGTTTTTAGTTTTTTATTTGTTTTTACTGTTTCCCTACTCTTGACTGGCCATGTGATCTGAGAGGTGTTACTGAGGTGGGGATCCGAGCACTGCCACCAGACACACAGCACCTCTTGCCATTCCCTCTGCCTGGAACATTCTTTTCTCAGATAGCCTCATATCTTGCTGCTCCACCTCCTCTACGCCTAGACTTGAAAGTCATCTCCCCTCACCCCAGGCCTGCCCTGGCCATCGCCTGTCCCCCCAAACTTCCTATTCCTCTCCCCTGCTTTATTTTTCTCCTTGGCATTCGGTAAAACATATTGTTCATTTATCTCTAGAATGTGACCTCCAAGGGAGGGAGAGATTTTTGTCTGCTTTGTTCACTGCTATCCCCAGTGCTTAGAACAGTGCCTGATACGTAATGGGAGACTTCTTTTATTTTTTTTTTTAATTTAGTGAATGCTTGAACCTGCCTTGTTCAAAGTCTGCCTGTAGTCTGTCTGCCCTCAGAGCTGGCCAGGAGCTGGAATAATGAGTGTAACTCGACCACTCCTAGGGCGCTTATACCTTGCCTGTTAATACTTCCAGGGCTTTACATGCATTGCTTCATTTAATGATTTCCCCCAAAGGACCACCCAAAGTTAGTATTTGTATTATCCCAATTTTTCCAATAAGGAAACTGAGGCTCACAGAGGGGTGGATATACCTTGCTCAAGGTCACACAGCTTGTGAGCAGCAGAGTCAAAATTCAAATCCAGGCCTGTGTGAATCCAGATGCTGAGTCTTTCCCTCTGCCATACTGCTGGATCCTGCCCTGAAGGGGCCTAGGGCCAGCCAGCGGGTTGCAGAAATCACCACACCAGGTCTCACATGCTAAATGCTAACTGTGTCACGTCTGACTCTCCTTTCCCTCGTTTCCCACATCCAGCAGTCACCAAGTCCAGTCAAATCTGCAGCCCAGCTTGGGAATGGCTTTGGAAGCCTTCCCTTCAACCCACCTCTGGCCCCCAAACTAGCGCAGAGCCTTGTTAACACTTACAGTCTAAGGCCATAGCCTCCCAGCTATTTTCCTGCCTCACGCTTACCATCCAGCCTTCCTCTCACTGAAGGTCAATGTCCCCAGTGCAGCTCAGGTGGTATTACTCCTAGTCTCAAAATCCTTCACTGGTCCCCACTCACTCCTAAATAAAGTTCAAATTCCTCAGCCAGGCATTCAAGAGTTCCAATCTTCCTTTCTAATCCTGCCTGTGTTAGTTTCCCTTCAAGCACCCAGTGCACTATCCAACCTCAGTACATCCTGTATCTCCATGCCCTTGCCTATGCTGGTCCCCCTGTCAGAAATACAACTTGTCCCCAGCCTCTTCCCAAAGCCTTCTGAAGTGTTAAGATCAAACTCAAATGCCATCTCCCTCTTGGCCCTCTCAGACCCACAGGACAAGGTCATTCTTTCCTTCACCTGGCTCATCAGCATTTTTTGCCGCTGTGGCCAGCAACCAGCAGCAGATATATTAGCTTATTCCCCAGGTTAAGATTCCCTGAGTTACCAGGCACACGGGTCTTCTAAAATGGAATGGTGCAGGTGTTAATTTAATACAGAAATTAGGGAGGTGTGCATGCACAGAGTGGCCCACAGAAGACTTCAGAAGGGCAGCAGAGGACAGTATAGAAGAGCACAGGATCTGGAACCTGACTGCCTGAGTTCAAATCTAGCTTTACTTTTTAATGTAGGCAAATCACTTCTTTGGGCCTCAGCTGTCTCATCTGAAGAAGAGAGGTAATTAGAATACCTACTTCCATGGGGCACTGTGAAGACTAAATGAGCGATCATAGGTAAAAGCTGAGAACAGTGCCTGGGTACACAGTAAGTGCTAAGTAAGTGGTTACTGATCTTGTTATTAGCCCAGCACCGACAGGGGCTCAGCACTGGCAGAGGGCTGACAGTTGCTGGCACAAGCATAGTCCCTGAACTGTAGTGACTTTCCAGGTATATTTCCCAGGTGCTACTTGCTTACAACCCTGTTGGAAGATAGGCAGGGTAGGCAATTCACCCCACTTTACAGATCAAGAGCTGAGGCTTATTCAGGGAAAGTTCCAGTGAGGAAGCAGTAGGGCCAGAACTGCTCAGTTCTAGTCTAGGCCCCCTTCCCCTCAGCCAGGTGGGGTGCACCTGTTGTACAGGCCTCTCACAGCACCTAGCAACCCCTCTGTGCAGGAAGCCCAGCCATAGTGCCTTCCCACCCCCCATGCATGTCCACCCTCCTGGCCAGGCTAGGGGCAGTACCCAGTGCTGTGCACACTTGGAATGCAAACACACCATTCACCCCCCCACACACACACACTCACACACACATCTGCAGAAGCTCCCAGGCCCCAAAGGTACGGAAAACCTGCTCTGAGGAATCTGCCTAGTGAGCGAATTCAGACCCTTCCAGTCACAGGAGCTGCCCAGTGTGCGTCACAGAAGAGATGGAAAAGCAGAGATACCAGCAAGGGGGGCCAAGAGAGGGTGAAGCAGGAGGAGGAGGCTGAAAACTTCGTGTTTCATTTTTCCATTTCAGTGACAAGAGTCACACCCGACCTTTACGTAAACATGACCAAGGAGCCACTCTGTCCAAGCTCAGTTTCCTTGCAGCCGCCAGGCCTCTCCTCCCAGTGACCCTGAACACGCTGGGCAGGCCAGTAAGAGGCAAGCTCACAGACCCTGCACAAAGACTAGCTGGGCCACCCAGACGACACCCAAGCCTCCCGCCTGCTGCCCTTGCTCTGCCCCATATTTATTTCCCTGCCTCCTTCCTAACATAGCCCCATAGCAGCCCCACAAGGCCACTTAAACACACAAAAGGCAGGCAGGCGCACACACACAGCCTACGGCTGATCTCTCGACGCTGAGGCCCACATGTCCTTGTCACGCCACCTCCCTCCCCACAGTGTTTTCTGAGCAGCTTGCCTCTGAGCCCAACAGCACGGACAGGCTCCCCACAAACAATGTCACAAAAGAATTCCTTAGAGATTGTGGCACACACACAACCTTCCCCTCACTAGGCTGCCCATGATCCCATAAACAAGACCTGCATACCCCACCCAGAGTCCCTCACACCAGTACCAGTGGCTCCACAAGTACCTGAGACACATCCTATGGTTTTTCAAGTCCCTCATGATAGCTAGTACCTGAGTTCTAGACATGTACACACCCCCCCGCCCCATGCAACTCACTCATCACAGACACGGGAACCCTTCCAGCGGGGCCATCCTCACCAAGACTGGGCCACATCTCAGAAGCACAGAAATGGGACCCAGAAGTGACACCTTCCAACTCGAAGGTAAACAACCGCCCCCTCCAAACAGGCACATGCACCCTATACTCTGGTGCCGTCCAGAGCACTTGCACCAGCTAGCTATGCAGAAAACAACAGTTCATAAATAGTTCATATGTACAGTCGGTAGAAGAAAACACATACCGATATAAAACATGCCTAAAACCCCACATCTAACAAACTCCGCATGTATTGTACCTTGCTTGGAATGTGGACCTGTCACCCAAAGCCACAGGGCCTCATGTTGTAATTCTGCCACACAACACTGGGCACCCCACCACCTGGCTTTCTGTCCCCATGGCCCAGCGGGGCCCTACGCAGACCCCTGGCTGCCAGACCAGCAAACAGTGCTGCCCAGAAGAGGTTTACCTTGTCCCACAACCCATCAGAAGACACACAATCTCCAGGACTCACAGCCACAACCCTGCCTCGACGGCGCAGCGGCTCCGGGGCCCCTGCTGCTCCTGCGCACCCCGTACACCCTAACTCTGGGGCGCTCACCGGCCCACCCCTCCCCCTCTCTGCCTGGCTCCTACGCCATCGCCCTCCCAACAGCTAGCAGCGCAGGCCGGGCCTCACACCCGCCCAACCCTACCCCCAACCTGCCCCAGAAGAGGAGGGGGACCTTAGGCTGCAGAATTAACCTTTCAAAAGGGGAGTGAGGAGACCCCTTCCCCGGCCCCCTGCGATAGCACCTCCCCCGGCGGCCGCTGGGTCGGACGCGGTACCGGGGCCCCCTAGTCTCCCCGCAGCGCCGTGCGCGCCTGGGGGCGGAGCCAGGCTCAGCCCACGACCCTTGAGCCCCCAGGTCAACCCCAAAGGGTACCGGTCGGGCGCGGGACGCGACCCAGGCCCCCGCGGCACCGGGCAGCGGGGAGGGGGCCCGGCTGTTGGCTCCGGTCCGCCCTGGCCCTGCCCGGTTCGCCCGGGGCCCACCTGACTGCGATGGCGCCGCGTCCGCCAGGCCCGGCTCATCACCGTGGCCGCCCCCGGCCGCTCCTGTTTCGCCCGCCTCCGGCTCCGGCTCCGGCTCCGGCCCCCCCAGCGCCCGGCCCCGGCCCGGCCCCGCAGCCGCCGCCGCCGCTGACATCATCGGCTCCCCCCCCACCCCCGGTCCTACCCCCACCCCCACCCCCGGAAACAGGCCCCCCCAGCGCCGCCGCCGCGGAGTGAAGGCCGGCGTAGCGCAAGCGACACCGACACAAGGCTCCAGGCTCGGGTTGGGGCCAGCGCACCCGACGGCCTTCGCCCGGACGGATCTCAGGAAGGGAACCGCTGCGCGCAGGGCCGCCGGACGGGTGGGCACCCAGCGGGGCGCAGGCCTGGCAGCTGCTCTCCCGCAGGAAAGCATGACCACCCACTCCCTTGGAAGGGGCAGCCTCCCCCCTACACACACACCGCATGCCCTTCACTCAGCGTTGCACACCACCCGGAGGAAGCACAACCTCTCAGGACACAGACCCACAACATGGCAGGCTCGCAATCAGGCCCTATGGGACGTGCAGAGTCAGGGTCAACACACTCACGGGGCCAGCGTGAGCGCGCGCGCGCGCGCGCGCGCGCACACACACACACACACACACACACACACCGGAAATTCGCGGGACCCTCATCAGGCCAATGGCCAGGTATGCCCCAGCCTTACAGAACAGGCACACATAAATGACTATCGGGGCAGATGAACACGCATCTAGGTATTTTGTCACCACCAGAGGAAATATCCAATTCTATATACTTGTCCATAAATGCAGAGGCCTTGGTGTGGGCCTCCTGGGACAGCACCAAGAAAACACCAGGTGGAAACACACAGAGAAGCAGCACATTCCTGAAACTCCAGAGGGACAGTCCCAGAATCTCTTCCCTGCTGTTCAAAAATTCAGAAATCAGGAAACAGAGGAGCCAGTTCTCAGAGATCCTTTCCGAAAAACCCTTCCGAAACAAGGCAAGACATAAACTAATTTAAAACCAAAGAAGTCTCATCAGAGAGCTAGTCCTAAAGGGAAAAAAAAGGATCAGAAAAACTTTGGAGTAACAAAGACATATATACATAAAGCAAGCAGAGTTGAACACAATGAGAAAAAAAGTCCACCCCCAACTCAGGGAGGTTCCTGGGAAGAACCCACTCCATTCCAACCAAGTCACAATGGCTGGAGCTCGAAGTGGCCCACGTGCTCTGAGCTAGGAGGAAAAGAGGAAGTCCAGGGAAAAATGGTGAGAGTCAGGGCTAAGGGGGCATAGCCTCTGTCCCTATAACTCCTGGCTGCTCCCTTTCTCCTCCTTCCCTAAAACTTCCCAGCTGTCCTAGAGATACCCACAAATGAAATTGGTAATGGTATACCCAGATGTACCTGGAACCTGTAATATCACATAAACATATAGCATCTGAGGCCATCTCCCCTTCCTCAAACCAACAGAACATCCCTGGGTCCTCTTTTTCTCCTCCCAGGAACAATTTACCCAGAGAAACGCAATGCTCCAGGACTGCTTACTCCCTGCTTCCTGCTTTAGAGGCTCAAGGCCCACACTGTACTACCTCATTTGTCTTTCAGGCCCTTCCTAGCTCCCAAGTTCCTCAACAAGACAGCCTGCCTCTCTACTGTCCCACAGGGTCCTAGACCCCAAGCCTGGCATTTGCCCTACCCCTGGTCCCCTGGACTATGACTATTTAATGCCCAAGCTCCTACCTCCCTAACAGGCTGGCAAGTCACCCCCTACTTCAACCTGCCTAACTTCACCCAGCCATTGCCACCCTCCACGCCACCCCCCCACCCCCCCACCCCCCCGACCCACTCTGCTCAGCTGTAACCAAACACAGGTCCGGTTGCCTGCCACTTCGAAAGCCAATACTCAAGAGGCAGGTGCTGATGTAAAGGAAAGTGGTTTATTCAGGTGCTGCCATCTGGAAGATGGGGACTCATGTCTCAAAGCCCATCTGTAACATCTCAGTGCAGGCAGAGGTTTTTATAAGAAGGGAAAAGGGAACAGAACAGAGATCAAGGGAGGGGGTTGAAAATTTCCCTTCATGCAGAGGAACACAGTCCATTGTGATAAGGCAAGTGATGGTCCAGTGTGCATCATCCTGGTTCAGTCATTCTGGCTTCACATCTGGTTTTACATTATTATCCTGGCTCCACAGCAGAAGGTCAGCAAATCTCCTGGAGCTGGGATGCTTGAAAGTCAGAGTCTTTATCTTTTGAAATTAGTCTCTGGATCCTTATAAAAACATCCTGTTTATCTACCAGCTACATATTAGTCAGAGTCAGCATTTATAGAAGAAATGTCAAGAGAATGGTGGGGTAGGTTACAATTCCCCACTATCAATTTTTCTTCCATTTCCATGGAAGTTAGATAGTTGTTAAATGTTTTAGATAGCCAAAACATTTAAGAAAACTAGAAAAATTCAGGATCTAGTCCTATTTATAGGTGAAAAATAAAATTTTACAGTTTACTGAATTAGAAACTAATATCCACAATTGTGTGTTATAGATTTTATTGAAACAGAATTTTTCGCCTGAAATTACCCTCATTTTCATCAAAGAGCCAAATCAAGACCAATTCATTTACATTAAATCTAGTTTCCATTAAACCTGATTATTTGCACAAACACAAGTATAGCAATTGATTATATAGCCTTTCAAAAAAGTTTGTATTGTATTATTATTATTTTTTTTGTTTTGCCATTACCATTTAGTCCCCTTATACTCCCTTACCCCTACATAGGCTTTCTTAAATCTGCTTTGCTGGAATGTTACAAGGAATTTTCAAAGTTCAAAGGACTGAATTTTAATTAGCCCCTCAGGGCCAGGAAGCTAAGCCACACAGTTGCCATCAAGTTTTGCCTGCAATACCTATAGGTTTGGGTAAATTCCTCAAGTTCTTCACATCCCCAAAATGTCCTGAGATTCTTCCTTGCCATCTCACAGGAAAGGAACCTTCACTCCTTACCTGAAAAGACTGCCGTGAACCATGTAAATAAGGAAGGTATCAGGCCATTTCTCCAATGGGCTTTTATCAGCTTCAAAGTCAATTTTTATTCCTTAAAGCTTTTCAATGATACCCAGAGTCTAGGCATGTCTCTCTTAAACATGACATTACAGTCAAAGTCTTGGTTAATAAAACCACAATTGGAAACTGGAAAAAATAAGATTCCTACTGGATTCATGAAAAAAAAATATGTTGCCATGAAAAGAATAATACTCATTGTTTTTAAATTCTGGAGAGATCAAATAGGGAGAAAAATATAAATGCTCCAATATTGTTACAATTTACCAAATTGCTTCAACAAACAAGTTTTTTTTTTTTTAAAGTTAGCCTTGGCTGGTGTGGTTCAATGGATTGAGCACCAGCCTGCATACAGAAAGTTCAATACCCAAGTTGTCAGTTCAATACCCAGTCAGAGTACATGCCAGGATTGCAGGCCAGGTCCCTAGTTGGTGGCATGTGATACTTAACCAATCCCTGTATCTTTAGCACACTAATGTTTCTCTCCCTCTCTTTCTCCTTCTCTTCCCCTCTCTCTAAAAGTAAATAAATGGCATCTAAAAAAAATAAAATAAAAACAGCAATATTTTTAAAAGAATTTTTAAAACTTATTTTTAGAGAGAGGGAAAGGGAGGGAGAGAGGGAAACATCAATGTATGGTTGCCTCTTGCACAGCCCCACTGGGGACCTGGCCCACACCCCAGGCATGTGCCCTGACCAGGAATCGAACCTGCGACCCTTTGGTTCACAGGCTGGCACAAAATCCACTGAGCCACAACATCTGGGGCAAAACAGTAATACTTTGAAACAGGCCATAAGAACAATTATTATTCTCAGTTCATTCAGTTCTGCAGTCAATTCTTGCTTATCCCAATTATCCACCAGTATTTCCATGAATCCAGTCATTCACCAGAGTCCCACAAATCCCCATTTATTTCAAAGGTACAATCTCAAAATTTATTCTCATAAATTCATATGTTAGAGTAAATCAGAGTCCTTTCCATGGATTTTTGAAGATATAACATTTTTTCCTTTCTTTAAGACTGTATTTATTTATAGTTAGAGAGAGGGGAGGGAGGGAGAAAGAGAGGGAGAAGCATTGATTGGTTGCCTCTTGCACATGCCCCAACTAGGGACGACAGCAAACAAGGCATGTGCCCTGACTGGGAATTGAACCAGTGACCCTTTGGTTTGAAGGCTGGCACTCATTCCACTGAACCACACCAGCCAGGGCAAGATGTAACATTTTTGCAAATGCACCAGAGTAAAACAATGATGGTCTCTAAGTGACAAAAAATATTTAAAATGACATAGTTGTATATCAGATTATAATGTACTTGACAAAAAAATTTACTTTTTTGTAACAGCATTTTAAGATAACGGAACTACAAATGAAAGTACATCAGACTAAGAAATCAGTTAATTTGTTCTCTACTGTCAATTGTACCTGGGGTTTCTGTAGGGAAATAACAATTAGTTTTGGAAAGTCAAAGGGAGCTTTTGGCTTTTTCATTTGCCATTGAAATTATGACTTTGCTTTATCATCTATCTACATGTCTTTCTTTTTTCTCAACAGATTTTTATTTATTTATTTTTAGAGAAGGGAAGGGTGGGAGAGAAACATCGATGTGCAAGAAATACACCCATCCGTTGCCTGTCACATGCCCCCAGTCAGGGACCTGGCGCACAACCTGGGAATGTGCTCTGACCAGGAATCGAACTGGCGACCTTTCATTTTGCAGAATGATACCCAAACTACTGAGCCACACCAGTCAGGGCTCTTTCTTATTTGTTTTTTTCCATTTCCATTTCCAATTCTCAAGAATTCCTTCCCCCATGTTCTTTCTTCCTATAATATGTATATAGCTTTCCTTTATCCTTTCTCACCCTTTTTTCACTTCCTCAATTCTTTCTCTTTTTGCTCCTTCTAACACAATCCTTCTTCAACTTGTACAGACCCTCTTCAACTTACACACACCCTCTGTCATTTACACAATCTTTCTGCAACTTCCTTAGTCCCTTTTAGTTTGCTTCTTTTTAACTCATTCACAAATAACATACTTTATGCACCAACTGGTGTACCTCAATGAATTGGGCATCGTTCTGCAGACCAAAAGGTCACCGGTTTGATTGCTGGTCAGGGCATATGCCTGGGTTGTGGGCCAGGTCCCCAGTTGGCATGTGAGAGGCAACTGATTGGTGTTTTTCTAGCATAAATACAAATAAATATTTATTTTAATTTTTTAAAAGATGTTATTTGTTTATATTTTTAGAGGGAGGTGAAGGAGTGAGAAAGACAGGGAAAGAAATATCAATGTGTGTTTGCCTCTCATGCACCCCACAGTGGGGACCTGGCCCTCAACCCAGGCATGTGCCCTAACTGGGAATAGAACTGACGACCTTTTGGTTCACAGTGGGGGCTAGCACTCAGTCCTCTGTGCCACATCAGCCAGGGAAAAATAAATACAACCTTTAAAAAATAAAGAAGTAAACAACTTAATTTTATTTATTTATTTATTTATTCCTTTTTAAAAAAAAAATGTTGTTCAATTCATTTATTTCTTTTTAGAGAAAGGTGAAGGGAGGGAGAAAGACAGGGAGAGAAAAATCAATGTATGGTTGCCTCCAGCGCGCCCTCTACTGGGGACCTGACCTAGCCTGCAACTCAGGCATATGCCCTGACTAGGAATTGAACCTGCAACTCTGGCTCACAGGCCAGTGCTCAATCCACTGAGCCATACCAGCCAGGCAGAAATAACCAGTTTTAGAACAACCCGCTTTCAGTTCTATTTCCTTAAAAAATATTGCCATGACTTACACCTTTTATTACCAAAACCATATATTCTTTCCCTACTTAATTAGAACTTTCAATTTTTAGTGACAACTAAAAGAAATTAGCATTCTTTAGATTGGAAAATTTATGAATACATTATATAATTTCAGAAACAGTTTTTTCCCACTAGCAAATGCATTTATATTTTAAGAGGCATAATAGAGATAACATGAACTTTTTTGTAAGCCCAGGAAAAAACAAATATATTTTATGTTAATAACTTTAAAAGATGTCAATTAAACTTAAATTACCCATTTGGATTCTTGGTAATTACTGCATTCCTTTAGCATGCTCAAAAGTGAGTGGTTTCATTATCTAGTGATCTTGACAACTTTTTGGAGACTGAAAAAGAGGTGGGGGCGATTTCAGGCTTGGCACAGCTTCAATTTTTTTTTTAAATGCCAGTTTTTTTTTTTCCTTTACATTGAGGTGGGGCAGTTGCCTCTGCTGTTCCCATGGCCTGAACAGGTTTTGAGGGTGGCATTAATTTCCCCATTATTCCCTGGACTGCTGCAGCTTCCAGACTTCCAGGAGAAGGATTTAGGATGTTTAAAAGACTCATTATCTCATTTTTTTTTTCTCTCTCTCAGTTTGATCGTCTGGAAGGAGAGTGAGATCTTTACCCCTCTTTGAACCATAAGTTTAAATCCTTTCTGAGTAGAATGCTTATAATGTACCAGTATGAAAGCTTGCATGTAAGAGATCTTATCCTATTTACCAGAACTTTGGCAAAACAATTTTAGTATAAAATGTGACTTGCCCTGGTTGGTGTGGCTCAGTGGACTGAGCGCCAGTCTGTGAACCAAAGGGTCACCGGTTCGATTCCCAGACATGCGTGGTTGTGGGCCAGGTCAGGTCCCCAGTGGGGGCACATGAGGGGCAACCACACATTGGTGTTTCTCTCCTTCTCTTTCTCCCTCCCTTTATCTAAAAATAAATAAATAAAATCTTTTTTTTTAAGTGACCTAATGGACTTGCTGATGGGATTGAGATTGAGCTCCTCCTTTCTTTCCCTCTCCTTCCTTCCTTCCTTCCTTCCTTCCTTCTTTCCCTTCTAAGATGCTATTTATTTATTTTTAGAGAGAGGGAAAGGTAGGGAGAAAGAGAGGGAGGGAAATATCAATGTGCCAGAAAAACATCAATCAATGGGTTGCCTCTCACATGCCCCCAACTGAGGACCTGGCTTGCAACTCAGGCATGTGCCCTGATGGGGAATTGAAGTGGTGACCTTCTGTTTCTCAGGTGAGTGCTCAACCCACTGAGCCACACCAGCCAGGTCCTGAGTGGCATTTTTCAAAACACAAACAAAATAAAATCTAAAGCAAAAACAAAGTTCAAACAAGTACTCTCAAACTAAATCCGCTAAAAGGAGGGACTGAGACTAGCCTTAGAATCTTATCTCATACTAGCTGATACCATAAACGTCCTTGACAAGGTCCAAAATGGCACAAAGTCCAAAAGGAGGAGACAGAGGATACCCAGTGTGTACAAAATAGCAAAGATCAAACCATGTCCCCAAATGATAAGGAAGCAAGAAAAGAACAACTGTAATCAAAGTTTTCATTTCAGACAGATGAGAGAACCAAAGTGTCATTTCAGACAGACAAGAGCCATCTGAAACAGAAACTGACTTCCTCCCGTGGAAGAACAGAGAAACAAAACTAACAGACAATTAATTAATAAACAGTATGCTGCCAAGATACGGAAGTGGCCCAGTGTTCACCAGTAGATGAGCAGATAAAACAACCATGGGACATTTCCACAATGGAGTACTATTCAGCCATAAAAAAAGAAAATGTTATCCTTTGTAACAGTATGGGTAGACCTACAGAATATTACATTAAGTCAAATAAGCTAATCAGAGAATCAGAGAAAGACAAATACCATATGATTTCACTCATACGTGGAATCTAATGAACAAACTGAACTCACAAGCAAAACAGAAACAAACTCATAGAGAGCAGGATGACAGCTGTGGGGGTGGGGGGTAGAGGGTGAATGGATTAAGCAAAAGGAAAACATACTCATGGATATGGACAACAGGGTGGTGATTGAGGGGGGAGGGGGTATAAGGAGGATAACTGGTAATGGAAAAGATACAATAAAATACTTTTAACTGCCCTGGCTGGCATAGCTCAGTGGACTAAGTGCCAGCCTGCAAACCAAAGGGTTGATGGTTTGATTCCCAGTCAGGGCATATGCCTGGGTTGCAGGCCAGGTCCCCCATGCCCCCATGCCACACAAGAGGCAACCACACATTGATGTTTCTCTCTCTCTTCTCCCTCTTTCCCCCCTTTCTAAAAATAAATAAAAGTCTTCAACTTAGGAAAATTATTTATAAAAAGTTAAAAAATACTTTTAACCATTCAAAAAAAATAAAGAAAAAATAAAAAAGCACAAAAAACAAACAAAAGAGCAGTATACAACAAGAAAGTCAAACAATACACAAAAGTCCATGTACCAAAACCAAAAGGGCACTCCAACCAAATCCCACATTGGGGAACTGTGATTTATCTCGTCACTGATCTGTGTCTAGCACCCCATGGCAACTATTAATTCCTTCAGAATCCCAAATGATTCAAAGAACCCAAGTGGTGGGGCAGGGGCTCCTGGCTGTGCACACCAGGGACTTACCCAGTTTGGAGTCTGTCAACTCCCCACGTACCTGTTTCCTTTCACCAGCAAAGCATTTCAAGGCAGCTGATGCCTTGAGAGGGAGAGGAGGGAGAATCCTAGGGAGCTGGGATGCCTGAAGGTCATGGTCTGTATCTTTTGAAGTTAGT
Source organism: Anoura caudifer (assembly GCA_004027475.1). Classification (NCBI taxonomy): domain Eukaryota; kingdom Metazoa; phylum Chordata; class Mammalia; order Chiroptera; family Phyllostomidae; genus Anoura; species Anoura caudifer. The sequence continues at coordinate 123,484 of PVKU01004236.1, forward strand.
TTCTAGGATTCTTATACAAACACGCTGTTCATCTACAAGCTACATATTAGTCAGCACTTACAGAAACAATATAAAAACATGCTGGAGTAGGTTGCAATTCCCCACTGTTACAATTCCCATGTTAACACAGTGTCCCCCGGCACCAGCACTGCCACAAAAGGTCTGCGTATAGCCCTTCTGGGTGGGCGCCCACCTGATGGCTTCATGGGCCCCTTCTCCTAGCTGGTTTACCAGACATCCTACTTACCCTTGCTGGAGCTGCTCATCTGTTAATGCCTCTTGTACCTCCCCATTGCCTCACTACTTAAACTGCATGATGACTCACTGTCGGAACCTCTGTATGTCCAGGGCTGGGCCTGTCTCCATGCCCTCTTTACTGTGTCTTCAGCATTGAATGTGCCTATAGTGCAGTTCAGGTGATGCCTGCTGGCAATGCTGCCATTGTCCCAAAGGTTCTTCCACCCTCTGCTCTGCTTTCCTTGCCCTCTGTCTCAAGGGTCAGGTCTCAGTCACTAAGACTGGTGTGGCCTGTTGAACAGCGCTATTGGACTAATCATCATCATGGGACCTGAACTAGGGGCACTACAAAAGGGGACCAAGGGCCTCTACACTGCCCAGGGCTATGTGCTCACTTTCCTGGATGGCCAGACATTGCTCTTGGCTTCTGGTATATCTTTCCTTGGACCTGCCCTCCTGCCTACTTAACAGTGGCCTTCCTGTTTGGCTTGGTGGGGCTGGTGGGATCTATACCAGGATTCTTTCTGCTGCAGATCCCCATGCTGCCTAATGATCCTCTGAGTTGGAGCTGTGTGGGGGCAGTGGTGATCTCAATCTGGTCTTGTGTGTGAGTTATGTGGTCACCAAAGCCCACCTTGCTCTGATGTGTCGTCCTGCACTCTGAGGTGGTGGTGACCCTGATGCTGTAGAATTATCTGCTCTCTGAGACTGTGGCACCTTGTGACATTATCGGGGCAGTGGTTATGTTGGGCAACATTGCCATCATCACCACCCACAACCTCAGCTATGAGAGGGCAGGGCAGGTGGAGGACTGAGATTGACTTGAGAGGCTGGGGGTTGCCAGGAGAAATAGAGACTGGAATAAAAACATGGGAGAACAAATAATTTGAAAAGAACTGGTGTGGGAGATGGATGCTCCTTGTAGCCAAGGGCAATGTGAGGACTTGGTAGAAAGGGACTGACTGCCTGGAAGACCTGGAACAAACCTGGGGACCAAGAGATATGAAATCTAGGCTGTGGCTAGACATCAGGGCATAACTAAAGGGTAAGTTCTGAGAAGCAGATAAAAGGGACTGAGGCAGGCAGGCCATGAGCCATGGGAAGATTTTTTCCTCAGCAATAAGGAAAAGATCATTGGGACTGGAACGTTTGGGGATTTCAGGCAAACAGACAGGGCAAGCTGCTGCGCTGGGGGAAGGGAATGTGTCTTTTTTCCCTGATCGAGGTTTCCCTTCCTGGTAACTGTGCCTCCCCCACAACTTGGGGTGGTGACGTGACATTGACGTCAAACAAGGATCACTCTGAATGTGGTTGTGCAGTTTGTGTTCATTTCTGCTTTGGAAAGCTATTGGAAGTCCATCCCCCCATCCCAATATTTTTTCTGAAATATTCTAGGATGAGGAGGAGGATTCCCTGAAGTTCAGACGCCTTGACCCTCAATCCCCCAGGGCCTGTGTCCCGCTCCAGTCCCGTGATCTCTCTCCCAGACAGCAAGCCGGCAGCTGTCTGGGAGAGAGATCCTTCCTTTCTTCTGAGCTGAGATCTGTTTGAGCGGCTCAGGCCGGTGATCCAGAACCTGAGTTCCGTACTGGGATCCATTATAGGCCAGAAGATGCCCACTCGTTCCAGGAGGCCTCTCGACTAATACCTACTTCCGGACAAGTAATTGGCCTCGCCATCTTGATTTATTCATGTATATTCAGCGAAATTACTGCATATTCATGACCAAGGACGGCCCCAGCACTGCCCCCTCCAGGGACCTGACTCGCCCCGCCTTCTTTATTACTGATTCTCAGAACAGACCATTTTCCAGAGGGGGGGAGAACAGTAATGACAAACTTTTGCTGAAGATGAAAACACACTCCAAACTATGAAAATGTCCTATATTTACTCTCGATCCTCCAAACCTTAAATCTCAGTGCGGGAGTGAGCAGCTTGAGGAGGCGGAGAGAGAAAATTTCCCCTCCCCTCCGGCAATTCCAAAGGTCGCTCAACCGGAGAATCGGGAAGGGAGGAGCTACAACTGGAGCGCGCGTTCCGTGCAGGCCAGCGCAAGCAACCCCGTAGCGCAAGGGAGGGCGGGAAAGGAAGGGGCGGAGATGCAGGGGCGAATCTATAAAAGGCGTCATTCGGTCAGTTCGCTTCTCAGAAGCGCCGAGAGCGCGGCCGGGACGGTTGGAGAAGAAGGTGGCTCCCGGAAGGGGGAGAGACAAACTGCCGTAACCTCTGCCGTTCAGGATCCCGGTTAATTATTTATTCGTTACCCCTTTTCTTCTCCCCCCTCCCAAACCTTTTCCTTCCCCCTCTTTTTTTTTTTTTTTTTTTTGAGAGACGAAAATCTCCGGAAAGGGGGAGGAAAATTCCTTTCGCTCTTTTTTATTTCCCCGCCTCCTTCCCTTCCCCCACCTTTCCTTCCTACGGCTTTTTCCTCCCAACTTAGGGAAGGTCCTTCCCGGTGGCCGCCCCGACGGGGTCTGAGCACTTAAGCGGAGGCGGCGCAGGGTTTTTGTACTGAGGTTTGCGCCTGCGCAGCGCGCCCTGCCTCCGCGATGCACGGGGGTGGCCCCCCCTCCGGGGACAGCGCATGCCCGCTGCGCACCATCAAGAGAGTGCAGTTCGGAATTCTGAGTCCGGATGAACTGGTAAGCGGCTCTGCCCTTGCACTCTTCCTCTTTCTCGCGCAGCGCGCGGGGTTTGACGTTGACTGCGGAAACTTGGTGCTTCTCGCTGCCTCTGGTGACAGGCAGTGGGGATGGGTTAGCAGCGCGGCTTCCCAGAGTTAAATTTGCTAAGTTGTGAGCCTGGCCACAGGTGAAGCTGGAGGGTGAGAAGAAGGGAGAGAAGGGTTCCTGGCGGCACAACGCAGAGATACCGACGTTAAACGAAGCCAGACGAATCCTAGGGGCCCTTCGAAAGTTTAGATAAGAAGTCGACCCCCAGATTTTGCCCCCTCCTGTCTACAAATATTAATTGAACACCTGCTATGTGACACAACAGACGCTGGAAGAAAGAGCTGAACAAGGACAAGGACCCTGTCTTTTAGAGCACTTTCATTGGGAAGGGGCAGGGGAGACGCACAAAAAGCATACAAATAAATGAACAAGATAATTTAGTCAATGGCACTTGCCTTGAATAAAGGGAAACTAATGCGATGGAGAGTCACTGAGGTGAAGCTGCTTTAGATGCGGTGTATCAGGGTCTGGGAAAGCCTGTCTGAGGAGATGGCATCAACTGAATTATGAGAAGCAGCTAGTCATCTAGGCCTAAGGAGTGAATGAACTTGTGTCCCAGGGGCTGAAATAAGGCCATTGTGTCTGGGATTCAGTGGGTGAGAAGGAGAATATTATCCAAATGGGCTGGCTAAGCATGATGTGGGGCAGACCAGGTGGGCTATTGTAAAAAATACTAAGGATCTGGATTTAATTTTATTTCTTTAGGAAGCCATTGGAAATTGTAAGCAGGAGAGTGACATCAATTTTACATTAAAAAAAAAAACAACAACAAAAACTGCTTCTGTTGCCCTGTGAAGAACCAATTGGAGAGCACTCTTAAGCATCGAAGCTGGAGAGGCCAGGGAGGGAGATAGTTCTAGTGGAGAGCTGTGGGTGACTTGGACTCGTTTTGTGGAGTGAAGTGGAGGGAGCCAGTTAGCTGGAGAGAATGGAGTTTAATGGCTGTTTGTGGATGGAGACCGTTGTGCTGGAGGAGAAGGCTCAACTCTGTGAAATTTGTGTTTGGCGTTAGAAACTCCTGAATTTACACCATACCACAGGATAAATTCCAGATGGAGTTAAGGTTTAAATCTGAAAATAAAACTATAAAGCACTCAAAAAATATAGAAGGTTTTTGGGGCTGATACTAGAGTTAGAAACCCTTAATCGTAATGAATTAATTATAGGTACATTTTATTGAGTGCCTATGTAAAAATAAGAGCCACTTCTCTTTATCAAAGACACCATGGGTAGCTAAAAATCAGATATTTTCAATGTGACAGACAAGATTAGACTTATTAATATACAAGGAACATTCAAATATCAGTAAGGCAGGCACACATCTATCTACTAGAAAAATGGCTAAAAGATATGAATAGGCACTCCACAAAAGTCCAATAAAAACATTACCCTGGCTGAACAGTTGGTGTCTCAGTTGATTCGAGCATCGACCAGTACACCAAAAGGTTGAGGGTTTGATTCTCAGTCAAGGCATGTTCGTAGTTGTGGGGTTTTTTTGTTTTGTTTTGTCTTTTTAATTTATTTTATCTTTAGGGGTGAAGGGAAGGAGAGAGGGAGAGAAACATCAATGTGTGGTTGCCTCTCATGCGTCCCCTGCTGGGAACTGGCCTGCAACCCAGGTATGTGCCCTGACTGGGAATCTAACTGCGATCCTTTGGTTCACAGGCCCCCGCTCAGTCCACTGAGCTACACCTGCCAGGGCACTAGTTTGTGGGTTTTATTCCTGGTGGGTTTTATACCTGGGGTGGGTATGGGAGGCAATCAATCAATGTCTCTCTCTCTCTCTCTCTCAAATCAATAAACATCCTCAGGGAAGGATTTTTTAAAAATTCAGTTTACTAATAAAAACATGCAAATTAAAAATAAAATTTTTTTCCCTGATGGCAAAAATACTGGGATATAGGCCCTGGGCTGGGTAGTTTAGTTGGTTGAAGTGTCGTCCCCGTACACCAAGTTTGCAGGTTCAATCCCTGGTCCGGGCACATAGAAGAATCAACCAATGAATGCATGAATAATTGGAATAACAAATCGATGCCCCCTTTCCCTTCTTTCTCCCTCCCTCTCTTTCTAAAAATCAATGAAGAAAGTAAAAAAATATATATGTAGGAGTATAGTCCTGGCAGATGTGGGTCAGTGGATTGAGCACTGGCCTGTGAACCAAGGGGGCACAGGTTTGATTCTGGCTCAGGGCACACGCCTGGGCTGTGGTCCCCAGTGAGGAGTGTACAAGGGGCAGCTGATGTGTCTCTTGCACATTAATGTTCCTCTCCCTCCCTCCCTCCCCCTCTCTAAAAAATAAAAATCTTTTAAAAAATATTAGGATATAGGCATGTTTATACATTGTTGGTAAGAAGATAAATTGATAAGACCTTTTTGGAGGGTAGTGACAATTTTATGAATAGTTTAATGTGCATATTCATCTTCAAAAAACTCAATTTCTTCCCTTGAACATGCCCCTCCTCCAGTCTTACCTTCAGCAAACAAGCAGTGGCTCCCCTATTCATCCAGTTGCTTAAGCCAAAAACCCAAAAGCCATCTTTGATTCTTCTCTTACAATCTTTACTCAGTCTATCTGCCAGCCTGTCAGTTCTGTCTTTCAAAACATGCTTGGAATCCAGCCATTTATGCCTATCTCAACCACCACGGTATACCCCACTATCATCTTTCCCAGACTATTGCAGTTGTCCTAGAGAAATCTTTTCATGTTGCCCTCTTCAAAGGATCCAGATAGCTCAGTGTGACCTTGGAAGTCCTGTATTAATGGCCTGTATCTATGGCCCCTGCTTAAGTGCTTCACCATCTCATTACCAATCTTCTCTTTGCTCTTCTTTAACCACATTGATCTACTTGCTCTTTCAACACTATAAGCTCATTACTCTCAAGGACTTTGTTATTCACTGTTCCTAGTGCTCAGAACAGCATTACCCAGACTTCCTTGCTCTTTCACATCATCAGTAAGTTTTTTGATCAGTTCATAAAAAGGGAGCTCTTCCCTGACCACCCTATTTAAATGGCATCCTCCTGCGTTCTCCAACTTCATAGCCTATCACTGAGAGGATTAGTTTTTGTTTTGTTAATAGAATGTAAATTTCATAAGAGACTTTGTATTCAGTCTCTCAGCATCTCAGATAGTGCCTAGTACATAATAGGCATGTAATTAAGTTTGTGAAATAAATGAGTGAATGAAATAATTAGACAGCTACACAGATATACGTAGAATTATTGTATTGAAACACTTTGAAAATGACATTGTTTTAAATTATAAGTTGCCTAAATATTAACTTACCAATAGGAATCCTATTGAATAACTCAGGGTCTATTTTTTAAAAATATATTTTATTGATTATGCTATTACAGTTGTCCCATTTCCCCCCTTCATTCCCCTCCACCCTGCACACCCCCTCCCGCCTACATTCTCCCCCTTTAGTTCATGTCCATGAGTCATAACTTCTTTAGTTTCTAAATTTTCTACACTATTCTTGCCCTCTCCCAGTCTATTTTCTACCTACCGTCTATGCTACTTATTCTCTGTACCTTTTCCACCTCTGTCCTCCTCCCACTCCCCTGTTACTAACCTTCCATGTGATCTCCATTTCTGTGTTTCTGCTCCTGTTTTAGCTGTTTGCTTAGTTTGCTTTTGTTTTAGGTGTGGTTGTTAATATCTGTGAGTTTGCTGTCTTTTTACTGTTCATATTTTTTATCTTTTGCTTAGATAAGTCCCTTTAACATTTCATATAATAAGGGCTTGGTGATGATGAACTCCTTTAACTTGACCTTATCTAAGAAGCACTTTATCTTCCCTTCCATTCTAAATGACAGCTTCGCTGGATAGAGCAATTTTGGATGTAGGTCCTTGACTTTCATGACTTGGAATACCTCTTTCCAGACCCTTCTTGCCTGTAAGGTCTCTTTTGAGAAACCAGCTGACAGTCTGATGGGAACTCCTTTGTAGGTGACTGTCTCCTCCCTTGCTGCTTCTAGAATTCTCTCCTTCATTTTAATCTTGGCTAATGTAATTATGATGTGCCTTGGTGTGTTCTTTTGGGTCCACCTTCTTTGGGACTCTCTGAGCTTCCTGGACTTCCTGGAAGTCTATTTCCTTTGCCAGATTGGGGAAGTTCTCCTTTATTATTTGTTCAAATAAGTTTTCCACTTGTTGTTCTTCCTCTTCCCCTTCTGGTACTCCTATAATTCAGATGTTGGGATGTTTAAAAATGTCCTAGAGGTTCCTAAGCCTCTCATTTTTTTTGAATTCGTGTTTCTTCTTTTCTGTTTGGTTGGTTGTTTCTTCCTTGTGGTCCACTCCATTGATTTGAGTCCAAGTTTTCTTCCCATCTCTATTGGTTCCCTGTGCATTTTTCTTCATTTCACTTATTGTAGCCTTCATTTGTTCCTCTAATTTGCCACCAAAGTCAACCAATTCTGTGAGCATCCTGATCACCAGGGCTTTGAACTGTGCATCTGATAGATTGGCTATCTCTTCGTCACTTAGATGAATTGGCTCTGGGCTCTGATTTGTTCTGTGGTTTGAGCTATTTTTGTTTTTGTTTCTTTTTTGTTGTTGTTGTTGTTGTTGTTGCGTGTGGTTTTTTTTTTTTTTTTTTGGTCTAGTGGAGGCTGTTACGAAGTGAGGGGTGGAGCCTTAGGTGTTCCCCAGGTCGGGGTAGCCCAGTCGCTGGGTAGTTACACTGTATGTGGGGGCGGGGTCAGAGAGGGAACAATGGCGCTTGCTCTGCTCTCTCGGATTCCAGTCCCTTCCACCGCTTCCCCTTCGCCTGGATTATCTGCATGCGAATGTGGGACCACTTGGTCAGCCAGCTGCCTTGTGCGGCCTCACTGGGTCTGTACAGTTGCCACCCTGTGCCCGAGGTCTGCTAGCCGCTGCCTGTGCACCTGGGGTCTGCCAACCACTGCTGCCTGCGTGCCCAGTCTGCACCTCCACTTTTTCCTGCCGTGACTCCTCCCCTCTTACCAGTCAGGATGAATGGTTGTTGGACTTCTGTACAGTTCAATTTTCTATGAGTTCTGGTTGTTTTCTTGTTTGTAAATCTTTGTTGTCCTTAATTTTAGTTGTGAAAGGAGGCGTAGTGTGTCCATCTACACCTCCATCTTGGCCGGATATCAGGGTCTATTCTTAAAATAGAATAAGACCTTCCCAATAGGTTAAATCCCAAACTGCTGAGGTAGTGCAGTACTCACAGGGGCCCAGTGAGAGATTTTAAATTTTCAAGACATGCCAGAAGCATGCCCTGGGAACTGCTAGTTCCAAGTAGTTCCTTTTCAACATCAGATGCCACCAAAATCCCCTCCAATGATGTCATATCTTTTTGAAACTTGGTTTTTTACAGTTGCTCAATTCTGGGCAAAATCACTGTAGAACAAGAAATAAGAGTGCAGCTGCAGCTGTCCAATCAGATTCCAAGATTTGAGAAGTTGCACAGTGCCCAGCAGGTATTATAGCTAAGTAATTGTGGTTTGGGAAATACTTTAATATATTAACAATGTTTTTTTCAATTTATGTGTTTTTTGTTTTTTTGTTTTGTTTGTTTTTGCAAATGGCTATTAAATTGGTAGGATATAGATATTTAAGTTGTTTGGATCTAGGTACTTAGTGGATCCCTTTTGGCCTAGGGAGTGCTGTGGAAATTACTGAGACACAAAGGGTACTGTGAACTAATAAAAGTTTAGGAATCTGGATAAATGGAAAAGTGACTGAATAGTATGCAGAATAAGGCCCTATTTATGCAAAAATGGGAACATATTTTTACTTTTAGAAATGTGAAAAGCTGTTCACAAAAATTATAGGGGTCACAGCTTGCAGTTTATATAATGTAGTACACCTGTATTTTGAGGTAATAACATTGCCACTTTTGGTAGGAGGGTGGATGAGTAAGGGCCCTCTTGTGGAACTGATAGTATTTGAAGGTAGAATATTTTTCATAAGTCTTGAGGTGGGGTGTGTATTGAGGTACTAAGGGCTCTGAGAATCTGCTGCAAGACAGCTCTTGTCTTTTCCGTTAAAAGATATGTTTGGATGTTGCCTGAAGGGGAAGGAAGCCAGGAGGTTTGATGCTAGGGTTTTATACAGAGCCATACAAAGTCAGAGGAAATGGGTGCTTGATTACATTTGAAGGAGTTGACTCCTAGTCATTAAAAGCAACTATCTCAGAACAACAATTAAAATAAAAAAAAGCAACTATCTTCCAGAGAAAGCTTAATTTGTTTATACACACAAAGCAACTATCTTCCAGAGAAAGCAACTATCTTCCAGAGAAAGCTTAATTTATTTATACCCCAGCTTATTCCAATAAAGATTCAAGACAAGGGCTTAGTGAGAGCTTTAAAATTTTCTTTTTAGGTAATGTAGTCTACATCGGTGAATCAGAAAATTATTCTTGTCTTCAAATTATTTATAGTCTAATGAGGGATTTCCCATGCATGCAACAAATATTGGCTGAACCCTTACCATGTGTTAGTGACTGTGCTAGGTGCTAAGGATATAAAGATGAATGAATGATACATAATCCTTGCTTTCGAGAGTTACAATCCAGTGGGAGGGACACGTGTGTAAACAAGTAATTACAGCTGGGCTGGGGACCTTGCTAGGGTGTGGATAAGGCTAGGAAGAGTCAGAGAAGACTGAAGAGGTGACATTTGAATTGGGTCTTAAAGACCGAAAAGGAGTTTACTGGAAAAGAGGTGGCATGTGAAGAAGAGGAATTTTGAGAAATCTATTGCAGTTGGAGCATAAATGGAGTGGGGATATTCCAATTAAGCTGTAAGACTGCATTGAAGCCAAGTTTTAAGGAACTTGTGTACTTGCTAAAGGCAGGGGAAAGAGATTAAGTGTTTACTAACAATCTGGCACACCTTTTGTTCTGTGGCCTCAGGGGCACTTGGGACCAGCCACTCCTCAGGAGTCTTAGCATTTATCATGTGGGTAGTAAGACCTAGTGTTTGGATGAATGGTTGGGTGCTAAAGTAGTTTGTTTATAATCCAAAATGACAGTTTGTTTATTGAGGTAGAGGCATAGTCCAGAACATTGCTGGACAGCCCCTGGCCCCGTCTCCATGCCTGGAAGCAGAATTTGTCCTTAGAAGGTGGCTGGCTTGTGAGCATAAACTTGAAGCAGAGGGAGGTGAGGACTTGAGTGGGATTTTCCATAGGTCCTTTTCTAGTAACATTTTTGGCAGCCAGGTTCAGGCGTGCTTCCACTTTGTCGTGTTTCTCACAAGACACAGTGCAGCTGATGAGGTTCCAACTTTGTGAATTCCATCACCCAACAGGCCTGTCTCAGATTTCATCAGGTCATCTTGGATGAGCATCATGGTTTCTCAAACCTCTTCAGCCTTGTGTCTGTAAACCATTTTGGTTTCTATTCAGCAGTGGCCAGTCAGATGCATTATGAGGAGATTACTGGTTTGACTGGCAGGAGACAGCCTTCTCTCATTTTTTCCAAGTTCTTTGAGAGCACTTCCCTGCTGTGGAGGGTCCTAAGCAGTTCAGTTCAGTTTAACAAACATTTATTGGGAGCCATGGGATCCAGGATGATAGGAAAATGCTGTCTACCCAAAAGATGCTTAAAATCTATGGGGAAGACAGACCCTAGTAGATGATTTCATTGCATATGAGATGCATGGTAATAGAGGAGTTAGAGAAGAACAGAGGAGGGGTGCCAGTCAGTCTTGCAGGGCTGTGAAAAGGCTTTGAAGAAATCATGCCTGAGCTGAGTCTTTAAGTAACAGTTTGTCCTGGGGGGAAGGGCATTCCAAGCATGTGTAAGACCCAGGAGGTGCAGCATAGAGCTAGGAGATAGGGGAACCACAGGGGACTTGGTTACTGATGTGGAAAAAGAAAGGAGAGTGAAAATGTCACGAGTTCCTTTTTGTAAGTTGTCCTCCTGACTTGGGGCATCATTCTGAGGACAGGAGGGTATGACGATTCAATTTCCATTCTGGAGAGAGCACCCCAGTTGTGTGAATGGATTGGAGAGAGGTTGGTGACATAGGGAATGCTCTGATGTAGACCACAAAGAAAAGGCCTGACCCAAAGCAGTAGTAGTAAGGATGGGCAAGAGGGGCAGGATTCAAGAAACCTCTAGGAGGTGCAAATAACCAGTACTTAGTGAATGATTGGCTAGTTACATCGTGAATTTAAGCAGACTAAGTAAATTAAAAAAATATATATTGTATTGATTTATTTTCAGACAGAGGGCAAGGGAGGGAGAAAGAGAGGGAGAGAAGCATCAATGTGTGGTTGCCTCCGGCACCTCCCCCTTCCCCACCCCCAACTGGGGACCTGACTCACAACCCAAGCATGTGCGCTGACTGGGAATCAAACTGGCAACTCTCAGGTTTGCAGGCTGGCACTTAATCCACTGAGCCGCACCAGCCAGGGCTTCAGTCTTTAATGTTTACATAGTTCATGAGTGATAGGGACAAATTCCAAACCAGGAGTCTCTGGCCCCAGCCCATACTCTTTACTGTTTTATGCCTGAGGGTAAGAAGGGGTAAGTATTGGTTTTGGCCTTGAGTGCTACCATCTTAGATGGGCATTAAAGGAAAAGGAGTGATTTTTGTGGAGAAGGGAATTTGATTTTAGAAATGTTGGGATTGATTTGTCAGTGGGATATCTGCAGAGGGTTCAGTAGGTAGTTTTGAATGTGATTCCAAAGTCCAGAAGAAAGGTGTGATGCATGGAGGTAGAAGTGTGGGCATCATCAGTATGTAGGGAGAATCACGGGGTAGCATTTAGGGTTCTATGAGAAGTGTGAATGAACTGAAACCTGGGGAGTCGCAGGGTTTAAGGACCAGACCAAGGCAGAGGAGCCTGGAACCAGACTATGAGGCAGTAGCCAGAGAGGTGGGAAGAAAGAGTGGTCCCTCTGTAGTGTCTCATAGGCCAGCAAGCCAGGGCTGAGACAGATCTGTTGGGTTTGGCAGAGTGGAGCTCATCAGAATTCGTACAGATGTGGTGGTAGTGGAAGGAGATGCAGTCTTTAGGCAGATAGCTGTGTATAAGCACTCACAATTACTGCAGTTTGCTGGTTTGAAGTTACCCATCTGTTTTTCCAGCATAATGCAGTGGAAAGAATGCACAAGCAAAACCTGGCTCTAACACTTTCTAGTTTCATGACCTTGGGCCTCTCAGTTTTATAATCTGTAAAATGGAGACAGTGATGCATAGTTTATAAGTCAGTTACAAAGATAAGAATGAATCATCTAGTGGCACCAAAAAGATGTGTCCTAGAGGTTAAATAATAATTTTTGCTGCAGCATTGTAGAGTGGGACGAGCATGCGTTTGGGACCGGAGAGGGACTTCTGCTGGCTCCTTGAGCAAGTGATTTCATGGCCCCAGGTTTCTCGTGTCTAAAGGGGCAGGAACTCATTCCTAGATCTGTGGTTAGGGTTAGAGAAACAAGGCACATTAAATATGGTTGGTGCCTGGCATGAAGTTGAAGCTTTTATTACATTCTTCTAAGTTCTTCCTTCTGAAAGTTCAGTGGATCAAAAAGCCTAGCTAATTTTAAAGTCCTTGGTTGTCAGTGTTTGAAAACTAATGGTTTCCTCGACTAGCCTCTAGGCCAGGGCAGAAATTTCTTCTTCAATTTGTATACACTTCTTCCATCTCACCCTTTCTTTTACTGGATTGAGCCAGTGAGTCCCGGCCCCACCCTTCTCAGAATTCTGGCCCTTGCTTCTGCCTTCATCCCATGAGGTGCCTGGGTTTACTTCTGCTCCAGATAATTTCCACCAACTCTTCACTCTGGCTCCTGGCTCTCCTGTCTTCTTTCTCATCACATCTCCATCTGAACATGGAAAGTCTCAAGCTGGCCAGGTCCTTGAGGAAGAGGAGGTTATGAGGATAGGGGCAAAGAGTACCTAACTTCCTAGAGTTGGCAAGGAGCGCCTTGAGGCAGGACACTGGTGCTGTTCTGGTGGAAACAGAGGCTCCTCCTACCCGTGACTCAGATTCTGGGCTTGATTTCAGCTTTGGGGAAGAAACAAGGCACTGATTTTTTTTTTTTTTTAATGTTTCTCAAAACAACTTTTATTTTGCTATTAAAGTCCTGTGTATATTAGTGACGTAGAATTCAACCTGGAGAGCTGTCTGGTGTCTAGAGGTAGGCGACTACCTGGTCTGGCCCTACACGCAATGACATCCCCAGTCACTGCCCTCACCCCAGGCTAAACCCAGTCAACTTTCTGTAAACAGTTTGTGGTTCTTTAAAGTCTTAGTATGTGAAAACTGAAAACTAGGAATCCTATTTAGTTGTTACTGGCCTTTTCTTTTTCTTGCAGAAGCGAATGTCTGTAACAGAGGGTGGTATCAAATACCCTGAGACAACTGAGGGAGGTCGCCCCAAGCTTGGAGGCCTTATGGATCCAAGGCAGGGGGTGATTGAGCGGACTGGCCGCTGCCAAACATGCGCAGGTGAGTTTGGGGGGCAGTTGGTGTGGAATCACGAAGGGAAGGAGAGAGGCTTCAGTCCTTAAAGAAAACCAGGCCTGAGGGGGGACACCTGGAGACCTGGTCTCTGAGGTGTGAGAGCTGGGAGGAAAGTGTTAGGTGTGTGTTCCCACAGGAAACATGACAGAGTGTCCTGGCCACTTCGGCCACATTGAGCTGGCCAAACCTGTGTTTCACGTGGGCTTCCTGGTGAAGACGATGAAAGTTTTGCGTTGTGTCTGCTTCTTCTGCTCCAAATTGCTTGTGGACTCTGTGAGTGGGGGATGGGCCCTGCCCTGGGGAAGGTTGTTACATGGTGGGGGTGCAGAGGAGTATGCCCAACTAACACTGCTCTTCCATCTCTCCAGAACAACCCAAAGATCAAGGACATTTTGGCCAAGTCCAAAGGGCAGCCCAAGAAGCGGCTCACACATGTCTACGACCTCTGCAAGGGCAAAAACATCTGCGAGGGTGGGGAGGAGATGGACAACAAGTTTGGTGTGGAGCAGCCTGAAGGTGATGAGGATTTGACCAAAGAAAAGGTAACTGGGACTGGCAGAGACTATTAGGAGGGAGGGGTCATGAGGTGTCCTAGAGGCTGGCCTGGAGGAGGTGGTTTGATCTCTGGGTTCTGAAGGCCTGTTGCTCTCCTTGGAAGGGCCATGGTGGCTGTGGGCGGTACCAGCCCAGGATCCGACGCTCAGGCCTGGAGCTGTATGCAGAGTGGAAGCATGTCAACGAGGACTCTCAGGAGAAGAAGATCCTGCTGAGTCCTGAGCGAGTGCACGAGATCTTCAAACGCATCTCAGATGAGGAGTGTTTTGTGCTGGGCATGGAGCCGCGCTATGCCCGACCTGAGTGGATGATTGTCACAGTGCTGCCTGTTCCTCCCCTCTCAGTGCGACCCGCTGTTGTGATGCAGGGTTCTGCCCGCAACCAGGTCAGTGGCTTCTGTACTCTCCCTCTCAGCTGAATGGCTAACTGTCTGAAGGGGGGGGAGCCCTGGGGCAGGGCGGGGGACAGGGTAAAGGAGCCTGTGGCGGAGTGCGGTGTGCATGGATGATGGACAGATCATCTAGCTCTGAAAATACCCTGCGACTTGTTAGCTATATAACCTTTAACAAGGCCCTTAAGGTGGTTAAAGTTCATGAAGATGCTTCTGTATCTGAAATGAGAGAGCAGACCTGCATCCCAACCCAAGGTGGTGTGAGGGTGACAGAGGTGCTGTGTGCTGGCCCACGCATGCTGAGGGCTCAGCAGTAGCTGGATTGTGACCACACTGACTTCCTACTTCAGGATGACCTGACTCACAAACTGGCCGACATCGTGAAGATCAACAATCAGCTTCGGCGCAATGAGCAGAATGGTGCGGCAGCCCATGTCATTGCAGAGGACGTGAAGCTCCTCCAGTTCCACGTGGCTACCATGGTGGACAATGAGCTGCCTGGCTTGCCTCGCGTGAGTCAGCATACTCTGCATGCCCTGTGCACAAGAGGGACAAGGATTGGGGCAAGGGCAGGGGGACAGCATGAGGCCTCTGAGCTCTGGAGAAGGGGCCAGTGCTGACTGCTGGGCTGCCCCCACCCTGTGTTTGCTCACAGGCCATGCAGAAGTCTGGGCGTCCCCTCAAGTCCCTGAAGCAGCGGTTAAAGGGCAAGGAAGGCAGGGTGCGAGGGAATCTGATGGGCAAGCGAGTGGACTTCTCGGCCCGCACTGTCATCACTCCCGACCCCAACCTCTCCATTGACCAGGTTGGCGTGCCTCGCTCCATTGCCGCCAACATGACCTTTGCAGAGATTGTCACCCCCTTCAACATTGACAGGTGTGCTCAATTCAGAAGTCCTGTCTGCAGTTGCGGGAGAGAGATAAAGGGAATGGGCTTGGAGTGAATAGAAGGGAGCGTTGAAGTTTAGAAGCCGGACTCCCACTTGGGACTCTGGGGTAAGGAGTGCCAGTAATGGCTTTCTGGAAAGTGTTTTGTTTATTTCACCTCTTTCCTTCCTAGACTTCAGGAACTAGTACGCAGGGGTAACAGCCAGTACCCAGGGGCCAAGTACATCATCCGAGACAATGGCGATCGCATTGACCTGCGTTTTCACCCCAAGCCCAGTGACCTTCACCTACAGACTGGTTATAAGGCATGTAACAGGCCAGGACCTCTTACTGACTTGAGCAGGAAGCTGTCTAGAATGGGTGTACTGGGATGGGCCAGCTGAGGCTGTGCTGTTAATTAGGATCCAGGCTCACTGACTCTCTTTTCAAGAGACTGCTACCCTAGGGTAGCTTGTGGTTGTTAGTCACTGGCATTCTGGGTGGGGATCACATAAACCCAAGGGCAGCACGAGGGACAGAGGGCAGGGAAGAGAGATCCAGGGAGGAGCAGAGGCTGCTTGTTTAGAATCTCTTGATTTTTCTACCCAGACTGAGAACCTTGAGGTTGGTGGGTGCTATCCTTAGACACCTTTAGGGCCTGGCCCAGAGATTGTGGTCGATAAGTGTTTCAAGTGAAGCCATACCACAGTGTCATACGTTTCTATCTACAAAGCATTTTAGGTTCATTGTCATTCACTCTTAGCACACCTCCTTCGCTGAGACTTTCCCACACTTCACCTCCCTAGGTGGAGCGGCACATGTGTGATGGAGACATTGTTATCTTCAACCGGCAGCCAACTTTGCATAAAATGTCCATGATGGGACATCGGGTCCGAATCCTCCCCTGGTCTACTTTTCGATTGAACCTCAGGTCAGTGCCCTGGCCGGGGGGAGGCAGACTGGGGCCGGGCTTCTCCCTGAGCTTGCACTGCAGGCATCTGCCTAGCTATGACTTCTCTCTCTCACTGCAGCGTGACAACCCCGTACAATGCTGACTTTGATGGTGATGAGATGAATTTGCACCTGCCACAGTCTCTCGAGACACGGGCAGAGATCCAGGAGCTTGCCATGGTGCCACGCATGATTGTCACTCCCCAGAGCAATCGCCCTGTCATGGGCATTGTGCAGGACACGCTCACTGCAGTGCGCAAATTCACTAAGAGAGATGTCTTCCTGGAGCGGGTGTGTGGTCCTAGAGAGGGAACCTGCTTGGGCAGGCAGGGGGGCTACTGGGCAGTGAGGCCAAGGCGGGAAGGAAGAGCTGTGACTTTTGCCCTGTATGACCTATGAGGTAGAAGGCAAGGGAGTTAGAAAAGATCAGAGTCCAAAAAATGTCTATGGCTTTAGCTCCTCATTTAATTCCTCAAAATGTCATGTAATTTCAGCTATTGTCTGGGGAAGTAAAGGTAAAAGGAAAAATAAGTGACCATGTTGAAATTCTCTTTATCTACTTCTTTTTTACTTTTGCTTATTTCCCAAATTGTTGTAAGTAATGTGTATTTACCGTTTTTAAAAAGTCTCCTTATGACAATGAATTTTTTAATGAAAATTTCAGAAAACATTTATTTGGCATCTCTGCTTCCAGAAATCTGACTTCCCCTTGGGCAGGGTGGTCTCTGGTATTTCCAAGCATCGGGGCCAGCAGCTCTCAGTTTCCCTCTTTCTTGCTCTCTGTCTCACAGGGTGAAGTGATGAACCTGCTGATGTTCCTATCCACGTGGGATGGGAAGGTCCCGCAGCCAGCCATCCTGAAGCCCCGGCCCCTGTGGACAGGCAAACAGATCTTCTCCCTTATCATACCAGGTCACATCAACTGTATCCGTACTCACAGCACCCATCCTGACGATGAGGACAGTGGCCCTTATAAGCATATTTCTCCTG
Organism: Anoura caudifer; assembly: GCA_004027475.1. Taxonomy (NCBI): domain Eukaryota; kingdom Metazoa; phylum Chordata; class Mammalia; order Chiroptera; family Phyllostomidae; genus Anoura; species Anoura caudifer. The sequence goes on from PVKU01004236.1 coordinate 140,657, forward strand.
GGGACACTAAAGTAAGGCCTGGCTTCTGTATATGTTGGGACAGGATTGGACATGGAAGCCTTAGCAGGGGCTGAGTGGGTGCTTTGTCTGCAGGTGGTGGTGGAGAATGGGGAGCTGATCATGGGCATTCTGTGTAAGAAGTCTTTGGGCACATCAGCCGGCTCCCTGGTCCACATCTCTTACCTAGAGATGGGTCATGACATCACTCGCCTCTTCTATTCCAACATTCAGACTGTCATTAACAACTGGCTCCTCATTGAGGGTAAGTGTAGGGGCTCTACCAGGCCTTCTGTTTGATTCTCTCTCCCACTGTTTAGTGTTCTTTCATCCCTTTCTCTTTCCTCTTTAGATTTGGTGTCCTTCCATTCGCTCACTTGACTGTGATTCAGTTCCATGTTTCTTGGGAGTCCAAAGAAGGTGTTGCTGATGCTTCTCCTTATCTCTAGGTCATACCATTGGCATTGGGGACTCTATTGCTGATTCTAAGACTTACCAGGACATTCAGAACACTATTAAGAAGGCCAAGCAAGATGTGATAGAGGTGAGAGAGAAGGCCAAGCAAAGATTGAATAAGAATCTTTTATGGACTTGAACTTAATAAATAAGAGCAAAGAGGGTGTCAGGACTAGAGAGAAGGGGAATAAATCGGGGATTGATGTTTCCCTGAAAACTCTGCCTCCTCCTTTGCACCCAGGTCATCGAGAAGGCTCATAACAATGAGCTGGAGCCCACCCCTGGGAACACTCTGCGGCAGACGTTTGAGAACCAGGTGAACCGTATTCTCAATGATGCCCGAGACAAAACTGGCTCCTCTGCTCAGAAATCTCTGTCTGAATACAACAACTTTAAGTCTATGGTTGTGTCTGGAGCTAAAGGTTCCAAGATCAACATTTCTCAGGTGGGGAGCCTTGTCTTTCCAGATAATAGGGGGCCACACTGAAGGTGGGGAAGGGGAGGGAAGGTGTGTGTTGCTGGGGGCAGGGCAGTTGGGGAGAAATACTGGAAACTCATTCTTAAGGCAAAGGGAGTCAGCTGTGCCCACCTTACCTGTTCCCAGGTCATTGCTGTCGTAGGGCAGCAGAACGTTGAAGGTAAGCGGATTCCGTTCGGGTTCAAGCACCGAACTCTGCCGCACTTCATCAAGGATGACTATGGGCCTGAGAGCCGTGGCTTTGTGGAGAACTCCTACCTGGCTGGCCTCACACCCACCGAGTTCTTTTTCCATGCTATGGGGGGCCGCGAAGGGCTCATTGACACTGCTGTCAAGACTGCTGAGACGGGTGAGGCCTTTCGACCCAGGGCCCTCCATGGGCTGGGGCTACGGTAGCACAGGCAGAGCAGCCCCTGGGAGTTGGGAGTGGGGGTTCTCAGGCTAAAGTCTTCTGTTCCCAGAGATGTAATTTTGGCCTTTATGGAAAGAATAGAGACTAAAACTCAAAAGTTAGGCAGATGCCCTTGTCTGATTGCTATAGAGCATTTCAGGATGGGGGATAGAGCCTTGGGGTGTCTGCTCCTGACCTGTTGTGTGGGGCTGGTTCCATCTGGGAGTGGACATGGCTCTTAGTGAGCGACCTCAAGGTTGAGGGGCTTACTAGCTGGCTCTTCTGAAGATCAGGTTGCTTAAGGCACCAGAGTCCTCTTTGGGCTTTGTCATCCTTTTCTTGCCTTGGGTCCCATAGTTGATTACCTCCCCCCAGGATATATCCAGCGTCGGCTGATCAAGTCCATGGAGTCAGTGATGGTGAAGTATGACGCCACTGTGCGGAACTCCATCAACCAAGTGGTGCAGCTGCGCTATGGTGAGGATGGCCTAGCAGGCGAGAGCGTGGAGTTCCAGAACCTGGCTACCCTTAAGCCTTCCAACAAGGCTTTTGAGAAGAAGTAAGGAGGTAGCAGGCGGGTGGTTCTCACTCCTGTGGCTCAGGCCAGAGTTGTAGGATTCCCCTTCCCACACACAAAGGTCACCTGGAACGTATCTTGCAGTGGACCTTCCCATGTACAGCCCTTTCCCACCACTCTGACAGCAGCTGTGTTCTAGGGGAGGGTGGATGGAGGGCAGAATTGAGTCCCATCAGCACTTTGTTTCTGGCGATGGAACAAAGCCAGCTGAGAGGGGCTGGCACAGGCTCAGGTCCCACTGCAGTCTCTTGGCCCATATCTTATATTTCCTTGCTTGGGATCCTTGTCTCCAAAGCTCTGTTCTGCAGAATGCGCCCCTTTGCAGGAATCAGACCCCAGAGCCACCTGGTCCTAGACTCTGCTCTGTCATCTGCAGGTTCCGCTTTGATTACACCAATGAGAGGGCCCTGAGGCGCACTCTGCAGGAGGATCTGGTGAAGGACGTGCTGAGCAATGCACACATTCAGAATGAGCTGGAGCGAGAATTTGAAAGGATGCGTGAGGATCGAGAGGTGCTCAGGGTCATCTTCCCAACTGGGGACAGCAAGGTGCGTGTGAGCAGGAAGGGCTGGGCTGGAGAAGTGCTCCCCCTGTATGGCTGTCCCCAGCTTGTGATCCTTCCTCCATTACCTCCTGCCTCAGGTTGTCCTCCCCTGTAACCTGCTGCGTATGATCTGGAATGCTCAGAAAATCTTCCATATCAACCCTCGCCTTCCCTCCGACCTGCACCCTATCAAGGTGGTAGAGGGTGAGTACCTGCTTTGAGGCAAGAATAGGGGTCAAGAGTCTGCTGGGCCATGGTTGACAAACTCTACCCCTCATCTGCCCCCCCCCCCCCCCCCCCCCCCCCCCCCCCCCCCCCCCCGCCCCAGGAGTCAAGGAATTGAGCAAGAAGCTGGTGATTGTGAATGGGGATGACCCACTGAGCCGGCAGGCTCAGGAGAACGCCACACTGCTCTTCAACATTCACCTTCGGTCCACACTGTGCTCCCGCCGCATGGCTGAGGAATTTCGTCTCAGTGGAGAGGCCTTCGACTGGCTGCTTGGAGAGATTGAGTCCAAGTTCAACCAAGCCATTGTGAGTATTGTCATCACCTCAGGCTTGTTTTTCTCTTTGACTTGTTGACTTCTCTGGGCTCTGAAAACAGCCCACCTCTGCCCACAATCACCTAATTATAGCTCTCGGTCATTGAGAGTATGCTGTGTACGGAGACCTGTGTTTGAGGCTTTATGCCTTTGTTCCTTATAGTCTTAGAGATGACCCTGGGAGTGCGGAGGGTTGTTAGTCCCGTGTTGCAGAATAAGACAGCCTTGGGGGGAGAGTGTGACTGTGTTTGTGTGATGGTCATACAGGAAGTAAGTCGCATGGCTGGGACATGAAATGGAAGTGTTGCTATTTGTTTTCTTAAAATGCTTGCAGTGTGTAGAATTCTAAGTTAATTGGAGGTAGGGAATTACAGTAAGCAGAAAAGAGATTTATAGATACTAAAATATATTACCACTGTCTTTAAGGATTTTACAGGGTAATTGAAGGCAAGAAGTATTATAATTATAGGCATGCTTCTGAGTTCATTTGATCTAAATCCAGTTTTGTAAATGAAGTACTTAAAATACATTAGAAAATACTACAAAATATGGTTGAAAGAAATTTTAAAAGACCTACATAAATGGAAAGACACTTCATGTTCATGAATTAGAAGACTTGATATCTTGTTACATGGCAATAATCCCCACAGTGATCTACATTCAATACAATTCCTATCAAATTGCAATTGCCTTTTTTGCAGCAACGTATAACCTGATCTTCTAATTAATATGGAGATGTAAGGGACTCATAATAGGCAAGACAGTTTTGAAAAGAACAAAGTTGGAGGACTCATACTTCCTGATTTCAAAACTTCCTACAGAGCTGCAGTAGTTGTGGCAGTATGCTAGTGACCTAAAGACACATGTACGGACCAACAGAAAATGACCAAGAGCCCTCTGTGTTTATGGTCCCCTGATTTTTGACAAGGGTGCCCAGTCAATTAAATGGCGGAAAGAATAGTCTTTTCAACAAATAGTGCTGGAACAACTGGATAACCACATGTAAAAGAATGAAGTCGAATACTTACCTCATACCATATACAAAATTTATCTCAAAATATATAAAGGATCTAAATATAATATCTAAAACTACAAAAAAAACTCTTAGAAGAAAACACTGGGGTATATCTTCATGCCCTTAGATTAAGCAATGGATTCTTAGATATGGCACCGAAAGCATGAGTAACAACAACAACAAAAATACATAATTTGGAATTCATCAAGATTAAAAAGTTATGTGATTCAGAGAACACCATCAAAGTTTAAAAACAAAAACAGTATGGGAGGGGAGATGTGTGCAAATCATATATCTGATTTAAAGGCCATCAAAGGACTGTTTCAAGTCAACAGCAAAAAGAAAAAATGTTAAAGGATTTGAATAGATGTTTCCTCCAAAGGAGAGAGAGAGAGAAATGACCAGTAAACACATGCAAAGATGCTCTTTATCATTAGTCATCAGGGAAATGCAAATGAAAAACGCAGGGAGCTGCCATTTCATGCCCACTAGAAAGGCTACAATAAAATATAAGGAGACAAGTGTTGGTCAGGACTTGGGTGAAACTCTCTTGCACTGCTGGTGAGAGGGGTGCAACTGCTTTGGAAAACATGGCAGCTCCTCAAAAGTTTAAACACGGAGTTAACACATGACCCAGCAAGTCTGTCCCTGGGAATGTACCCAAGAGACTTGAAAGTGTATGTCCTCACAAAATTCTGCATGCAAATGCAGCAGCATTTATAGTAGCCAATGCTGAGGAAAGAACATAAATGTTCTATTGTTGAATGGATAAATCAAACTGGTATATCCATACAAAGGAATATTATCCCATAATAAAAAGTAATAGGCTATCAAACTATAAAAAGACAGTGAAGAACCTTAAATACATAGGACTACGTGAAAGAAGCCAGTCTAAAAGGCCATCTATACTGTATGACTCCAATTAAAAGGTCGTATTTTATGGTAAGTGATTATATGTCAATTAAAATAATGCATTGGGGAGCTTTTCATTTAGAAGACTATTACAAATTTAATACTTTAGCACACACTTTTAGAAATTTTGGATTGAGGGAAGGAGATGATCAAATACGACTGATTATTTTTTCTTCAAGTTTCTCTTCGTTTTCCAGATGCTTCTTAAGAGAAGAAGATGGTCCTAGCCAATTGTGTCTCGCTTTCATTCACCAGAAGAGAGGGACTTTTTCTGATGCTCTCTTTTCTTACTCCACAGGCCCATCCTGGGGAAATGGTGGGCGCTCTGGCTGCACAGTCCCTTGGAGAACCTGCAACCCAGATGACCTTGAACACCTTCCACTATGCTGGTGTGTCTGCCAAGAATGTGACGCTGGGTGTGCCCCGACTTAAGGAGCTCATCAACATTTCCAAGAAGCCAAAGACCCCCTCACTTACTGTCTTCCTGCTGGGCCAGTCTGCTCGAGATGCTGAGAGAGCCAAGGTAGGACTTGGGGTGGGTGGGCTTCACAGCAGGGAGAAGAGGAGGGGAATACTTTTCCCTTGACTGAAAAGTTTGGGATTCCCTCTACAGGAGGATTTGAAGAGGCGTTTGGGTAGCCCAAATGTGTCATGAATTCCCCTTCTTTTCCAGGACATTCTGTGCCGTCTGGAACATACAACGTTGAGGAAGGTGACTGCCAACACAGCTATCTACTATGACCCCAACCCCCAAAGCACGGTGGTGGCAGAGGATCAGGAATGGGTGAATGTCTACTATGAGATGCCTGACTTTGACGTGGCCCGAATCTCTCCCTGGCTTTTGCGAGTGGAGCTGGACCGGAAGCACATGACTGACCGGAAGCTGACCATGGAGCAGATTGCTGAAAAGATCAATGCTGGTAAGGCTGGGAGGGTCAGCCCAGCTCAGGAGGTTTGCCTGGGATCCCCCTCTGTCATGTCACTGCACTCTAGTCTCCAACTACTCACCTCCCCTCACAACCTTTCATTCACGGGTTCTGCTCCCCCAAGGCATCTCTTCTCCAGTTCTCCTCTGAATTCCCTTTTCTCCTTAATGTTTCCCCTCCCTCTATCCAGAAGGGTTCTATTAAAAGGAGAGGGGAGCTGTAGGTGAACAGTGACTGAGAAGCAAGTCCTATAGATGTGATCTTTCTCATGGATCCTCCCCACCAGGTTTTGGTGATGATTTGAATTGCATCTTCAATGATGATAATGCAGAAAAGCTGGTGCTCCGTATCCGTATCATGAACAGTGATGAAAATAAGATGCAAGAGGTAAATGGGACCCAAGAATGGCTTCCCAAGTCAGATATGTCACACATAGGAAGCCTTTAAATCTTATTCATGACCAGAGAAGTTAAAATGAAAGCAACGTCGATGTGCCAGTTACAACACCTAATATAGGAGTGGGTAATAGTGGTTAGCAATGATTTTAAAAACTTTTAGCAGCAAAATCTTTGAAATCTGAAGTAGCAGTCACACAGATAAGAGCAGATAGCATTGAAGTGGGCTCATCTCCATAGCCCTGTCATTGGCTCGCTCCCCTGGGGCTCCTGCATGAGGGCCGGGACTAGAGTAGGGGGCAGGGTGGACAGTAGAATTGATACGTTCTAGGTAGAGTGGTGTGAGGGCAGGTGTAATAAGACTCAAGAAAATGTTTGACCAGTGACCAGTGACTTCACTCTTGGGCATGGCTCCTAAAAAATTGTTCAGGTGTGGGTGGCTGATGCTTCAATATAAACTCAGAACCTACTACAGAAATGTTGGAGAACAGTTCACTGGAACTGAAGAGGGTGGAGTTTGGGGCCTTGACAGGTCCCTGAGGAGGCTGTATTTTGGGGTGAGCCTGGGAGGGGACCAGAAAATTCCAGGAGTGCTCACCTTACTCTCATTGCAGGAAGAAGAGGTGGTGGACAAGATGGATGATGATGTTTTCCTGCGCTGCATCGAGTCCAACATGCTGACAGATATGACCCTACAGGGTATCGAGCAGATCAGCAAGGTCAGCCATTCCCTTCCCAGCGTCCCTCCCACCTCCCACTTCTCTCTCTCTCACCTCTGCCCCACCCCACCTGAACTTACTGTGCCCCCTCCAGGTCTACATGCACTTGCCACAGACAGACAATAAGAAGAAGATCATTATCACAGAGGATGGGGAATTCAAGGCCCTGCAAGAGTGGATTCTGGAGACTGACGGTGTGAGCTTGATGCGAGTGCTTAGTGAGAAGGACGTGGACCCTGTGCGCACCACATCCAATGATATTGTGGAGATCTTTACGGTGAGCCCCTTGCAGCCCCACCGCCCAGCAGTCTGTCCTGGGTCTCTGGCTCAAGGCCCCTCCCTGGATGCCCAGGTAACTGTTGCATTCTCCTCTCTCCACTCAGGAGATTACCCTTGCTCAGTTTTTTATACCTGCCTCCACTTTGATCCTGGGCTTCGCTGACTGCCCCTCTGGTTCTGTGTGTGGTAGGAGCTGGAAGCAGAGTACTCTATCTTGACCCTTTACCCCCAACCCTCATGTCAGGTATTGGGTATTGAAGCCGTACGGAAGGCCTTGGAGCGGGAGCTGTACCACGTCATCTCCTTTGATGGTTCCTACGTTAATTACCGGCATTTGGCTCTCTTGTGTGATACCATGACCTGTCGTGGCCACTTGATGGCCATCACAAGACATGGAGTCAACCGCCAGGATACTGGACCTCTCATGAAATGCTCCTTTGAGGAAACGGTAATGGCAGAACTTCTGAACAGGGGGGAAGGAGAGAGTGAAAGAAAGGAGGGAGTGCTGTGGGAAGCAGGGCATCCACCAAAGTGATGGATGTGGTGGGCATTGGTGCTGGTCTTGCCTCTGTTGGGTGGGTGGGTTCTACAATGGTGGAATAACTCTGGAGTACTGTGTGGAGGGATCTAATGGGGTCACACCCTCTTCCGGTTGTTCAGGTGGATGTGCTCATGGAAGCAGCTGCCCATGGAGAGAGCGACCCCATGAAGGGGGTATCTGAGAATATCATGCTGGGCCAGCTAGCTCCAGCTGGCACTGGCTGTTTTGACCTCCTACTCGATGCGGAGAAGTGCAAGTATGGCATGGAGATCCCCACCAATATCCCCGGCTTGGGTGCTGCTGGACGTGAGTATGAGTCGCAGCTGCATGGGACCTGGCTGGGTCTCCAAAGGGGAGGCCATGGGTGGGAGGGTATCCGGCCCCTCGGTGCTGTTACTCAGAAGTCACTGTGTGTATTTTTGCAGCCACCGGCATGTTCTTCGGCTCAGCTCCCAGTCCCATGGGAGGAATTTCTCCAGCCATGACACCCTGGAATCAGGGTGCAACACCAGCCTATGGCGCCTGGTCCCCCAGTGTTGGTGAGTGACCCAGCCCAGGAAGAGAGCCCTTTAGGTGGTTCAGATGGCTTAGGGAGAGTTACCATGTTGGAAACACTGTAGGCCGTTGGGCTCTGGGGAAGGTGTTGGATGGATTCCAGCTCTGGTTTTAACTTAACGTTTTTCTCTTACCTCGCAGGAAGTGGAATGACTCCGGGGGCAGCTGGCTTCTCTCCCAGTGCTGCTTCAGATGCCAGCGGCTTCAGCCCAGGTTATTCCCCAGCCTGGTCTCCCACACCTGGCTCCCCAGGCTCACCAGGCCCCTCAAGCCCATACATCCCCTCACCAGGTGAGCTGTCCCTGTCTATCAGTGCCAAGTTCATTTCCTCCCTGATCTTTCCTTCTGGGCTAGTCTCTCCATCCCTTAACTCCTTTTGCCTTCTTTCTTACAGGTGGTGCCATGTCTCCCAGCTACTCACCAACATCGCCTGCCTACGAGCCCCGCTCCCCTGGGGGCTACACACCCCAGAGTCCCTCTTACTCCCCCACTTCACCCTCCTACTCCCCTACCTCTCCATCCTATTCTCCAACCAGTCCCAATTATAGTCCCACATCACCCAGCTACTCCCCAACCTCTCCTAGCTACTCCCCAACCTCTCCCAGCTATTCTCCAACCTCTCCCAGTTATTCTCCCACCTCTCCCAGCTACTCTCCAACTTCCCCAAGCTACTCACCCACATCACCTAGCTACTCACCGACCTCTCCCAGCTACTCCCCAACATCTCCCAGCTACTCCCCAACCTCTCCCAGTTACTCACCAACCTCTCCCAGCTATTCTCCCACCTCTCCCAGCTACTCGCCAACATCACCCAGCTATTCTCCCACCTCTCCCAGCTACTCACCAACTTCCCCAAGTTACTCACCCACCAGCCCTAACTATTCTCCAACCAGTCCCAATTATACCCCAACATCACCCAGCTATAGCCCAACATCGCCCAGCTACTCACCTACTAGTCCCAACTATACACCAACAAGCCCTAACTATAGCCCAACCTCTCCAAGCTACTCTCCAACTTCACCCAGCTACTCTCCGACCTCACCAAGCTATTCCCCTTCAAGTCCACGGTATACACCACAGTCTCCAACCTATACCCCGAGTTCTCCCAGCTACAGTCCCAGCTCACCCAGCTACAGCCCTACCTCACCAAAGTATACCCCAACCAGCCCTTCCTACAGCCCCAGCTCACCAGAGTATACCCCAACCTCTCCCAAGTACTCCCCTACGAGCCCGAAATACTCACCCACCTCCCCCAAGTACTCGCCTACCAGCCCTACCTATTCACCCACCACCCCAAAATACTCACCAACGTCTCCTACTTATTCACCAACCTCTCCAGTCTATACTCCAACCTCCCCCAAGTACTCACCTACTAGCCCTACTTACTCACCCACCTCCCCCAAGTACTCACCCACCAGCCCCACCTATTCACCCACCTCCCCCAAAGGCTCTACCTACTCGCCCACATCCCCTGGCTACTCGCCCACCAGCCCCACCTATAGTCTCACCAGCCCAGCCATCAGCCCTGATGACAGTGATGAGGAGAACTGAAGATGAGCAGGCCCTGGTAGCAGCTGGCTAGGCTGAAGGGCAGCCTGGTGGTGCTTGGCAGTCCTCTCACCTCCCTCAGGGGTGCAGGCCCCCAGCCTGGCTCCTTTGTACATAGCTCCTTGTGTCGAAGTTCCCCATTGAAGTTTTGGTTGTCTCCAGTGAGGCTTTTGTCTTGTTCTCCCCTTGTGCTGTCGCAGAACCCACTCACCTGACTGTGGTGTTTTTCCTACCCCACCCACCCAGGCTTGTCCCCAAAGTGAGGATTCCTTCTTGCCTGTGGCTTGATTGGGAGTAAAGGGTATTTTAACTTCTTAGGGGTAGTTCCTGCTCTGGGTCGTTATATCTGATCCTCAAGAACAAAGCTAAAGCTGCTTTTCTGTTTTATTTTTTGAAAGTTAAATAAAGTTTACTAATTTTGACCAAAAGTGTGTACATCGAGTGTTTAAACTGCTAGGCAGAAATACCCAGGCCCCTGCTTCCTGTCTGGGCTGCTGTGCCATTTTGTGGGTTTCAGCCACTCTGCTAAGGTGGGGAGGGCAGTGAAATGAGAGCAGATGGGGTACTCACCCACTGAGAAAACACCTACTATGTGCCAGGCATTGCTGTCCTGGGCTTGTCAAACAGATACAACCCTTGTCCTACATTAGAGCAATATTGAACAGAACGGCTTTTTAATACATTTGGTGATTATATAATTTGGAAAAATGTAGGAAGATGATGTGGTTTCAGGAGCAGAAAAGTTACCACCCTAAACACTACCACCAGGAGGTAGGTTTTCTTTTGGTATTTTTCCTACATGTTTCTCAAGGCACTTCTAACCAGTTTTTGTTTTGTCCTATAACAAACAATGAGAAGGTACTGTAGTATGCTTCAAAGCTGAAGTTAAAGGGTTTGGGAGCCAATTCGCTGTATTTAGTTGGCCATTTCTTAATTTCTTTCATTAGCACTTAATTTAGATACCAGCTTTCTATACATCTTTTGCAAGTTATTTCTGGTTTACACATTTTAAATTTATTTTTTTTTAACTAAAATATTTCAAAGAATAGAAAGTGATACGGCAATTTTGTCATGTTTAATCCCAAGCTTAAATTGTTTTGAAAGATATGACTCTATAAAAGGGATATATATTTATTATAAAAGATCTCCAAACACTATAGAAAGAAAAAAATCTCCCCAAGTCCCATTACCAAGAGACTAGTATTGGTGGTTGGTGAACATAATTCCAGACATTCTTTAATCATATAGAATGATAGAAAGTTAGAAATTGTTTAATAAGAATGGGGTTATTTACATACTGTTGAGTTCAGGCTGCTATAACAATGGTCTAGACTGGCTTATAAACAACAAATGTACTCACAGCTCTGGAGGCTGGGAAGTCCAAAATAAAGGTACTGGCAGATTTGGTGCCCGATTCATAGATGGCCATCATCCCACTGTGTCCTCATATAGCAAAAGACAAGGGAGCCTCTCGAGTCTCATCGTAAGGACACTAATTCCATTCATGAGGACTCTACCCTCATGACCTAAGCACCTCCCAAAGCCTCATGTCCAACTACCATCACATGGGGATTTTTTTATTTTAAACTATATTTTATTGATTATGCTATTACAGTTGTCCCATTTCTCCCCCATCATTCCCCTCTGCCCTTCACACCCCCTCCCACCCACATTCCCCCCTTTAGTTCATGTCCATGTTTCATAAGTTCTTTAGCTTCTACTTTTCCCACACTATTCTTTTTTGTGTGTGTGTTATCATTTATTAATTATTTTCCATATGAACAACTATAAATCTACTTTTGTCCAACCCTGTATGATTATTTATAGAAACCTTCCCAAATCTATACACATATTATTAGAATGAATAAGAAAGTTAAGCAAGTTTGCTGGAACAAAATCAAAACAGAGAATTTTGTTGTATTTCTATACACCATTGATAGTAGATAGAAGTCATGATTAGCCAAAAAGCATTGAAAATAAAATTTAGTAATGGCTTCTGTTTTTTTTTTAATTAAATTTTGTTTTAATTGTTGTTCTTATACAGTCTTCTGTTTTCTACTCCCATCCCGTCCCTCCGCCCCAGCCCTCCCCAGCTCCCTTCCATTTCCACCCCCCCCCAGCTTTTGTCCATATGTCTTTCATACTTGTTGCTCTAATCCCTTCCCCTTTTCCCTGGATATTCCTATCCCTCTCCTCTCTTGTTCTCAATTTCAGTGTCTT